>WNGS01167043.1:13258-16908 GCA_020271785.1 Procambarus virginalis | reverse complement strand
GATTTGTGAGAAATATTGCAGAAATACAGTCCACTTATATCATACCAATTGCTATCGAAATATATAAATTAACGTAAATATAAATTCTATATAAATTCATATAAATTAAATATATACAAATGTCACAGGTCGGTTCCCACAACAGCCTCTCCTCCGTATCGACATACCCAGACTTTGCACCCTGAAGTATTAAGAGTAGTTCAACACCAGAGCGCAAGTCCATAGTCTCCCGAGACTGAAGGATGCCTACTACGATTAGAAACATAACGTATTTTAGAACATAATTTTTACTACATAAATATAACACAGATACTTAATTATAATCCATTATTATTCAGTATATTCTGTGCATATTCCATGGACTATAAATACAGAATCCATAATTATTCATGGACACCCAGTCACCAGTTTTACAAGTCAATTCGTATATCCAAAACAGAAAAAGATTTATGAATGAGACTACATGCCCGTGATGTGTAAGTCATTATCCGCGAGAAGATTCTCTGAGTCATTTAATGAAATGTTTATTTTACCTAGTTGTTGTAACTCTGACACTTCAATGGACCAAGAAACAGTGCTCAACATAGAAAAAAGTAACTTTTAAAATATTCAGTAATTTATTTCATAACTAAGTTACGTAGTAAATATTACATAATGTAGTGATCTGCTTGTAGACATACCAGAAGCATATTGAGAATTACTCGATGCTTGCACTATAACAAGAGCAATAACAGGAGCAATATTCGACATTTATGTGACTTACTTGTGTGTTGCTCGGCAGACGGTGTCTGGTGCCTGGAGTGTGCGTTGGCTCTAAAGTTCCTGCAGGCGGAGCTGGCAGCAGGAGTGGCGTACGAGACACTGGTAGAGGAGGCCATCGACATCTGCTTCACCACCGTTGGCTACTCAGAACTCTACTGCAGAGGATTCATCTCTATGGTCGCTGTCAGTATCCCGCTGACTCTCGTCCTCCTCACTCCCCTCCTGTGTTATCAGAGCATCTTGCTTCGTTTGGATTATCAGTCCCTTTTATGTCTGCCAACATGTGTCACTAAACCTGATGTGCATGTCCGTCCTTGTGAAGATTATTATATGTTTATTTGGTTACCTTTATAAACTTATTTCTTGTACTTCACCGTGTATGTAAGCCACTGTATATGTAATTCACCGTGTATATAAGTCACAGTATATATAGTTCACTGTGTATGTAAGTCAATGTATGTGGTTCAAAGTGAATATTCGTCACTGTATGTGTAGTTCACCATGTATCTTCGTCACTGTACGTGTAGTTCACAGTCTATGTAAGTCAATGGATATGTAGTTCTCAGTGAATGTTCGTCATTGCATATGTAATCCCTCCGTGTATGTTCGTCACTGTATGTATAGTTCATCGTGTATGTTCGTCACTGTATGTGTAGTTCACCGTGTATGTAGTTCGCCGTGTATGAGTACTTCACCATGTATGTAGTTCACCGTGTATGTTCGTCACTGTATGTGTTATTCACCACGTATGTTCGTCACTGTATGTATAGGTCACCGTGTATGTTCGTCACTGTATGAGTACTTCACCACGTATGTAGATCACCGTGTATGAGTAGTTAACTTTGTATGTAGTTCACCGTGTATGTTCGTCACTGTATGTATAGTTCACCGTGTATGTTGTTCACCGTGTATATAGTTCACTGTGTATATAGTTCACCGTGTATGTAGTTCACCGTGTATGTAGTTCACCGTGTATGTAGTTCACCGTGTATGTAGTTCACCGTGCATGTAGTTCACTGTGTATGTAGTTCACTGTGTATGTAGCTCACCGTGTATGTAGTTCACTGTGTATGTAGTTCACCGTGTATGTAGTTCACCGTGTATGTAGTTCACCGTGTATGTAGTTCACCGTGTATGTAGTTCGCCGTGTATGTAGTTCACCGTGTATGTAGTTCACCGTGTATGTAGTTCGCCGTGTATGTAGTTCACCGTGTATGTAGTTCACCGTGTATGTAGTTCGCCGTGTATGTAGTTCACCGTGTATGTAGTTCACCGTGTATGTAGTTCACTGTGTATGTAGTTCCACTGTGTATGTAGTTCACCGTGTATGTAGTTCACCGTGTATGTAGTTCACTGTGTATGTAGTTCACTGTGTATGTAGTTCACCGTGTATGTAGTTCACCGTGTATATAGTTCACTGTGTATGTAGTTCACTGTGTATGTTGTTCACCGTTTATGTACATCACTGTACGTGTGGTTCACTGTGTATGTTCGTCACTGTATGTGTAGTTCACCGTGTATGTATAGTTCATCGTGTATGTTCGTCACTGTATGTGTAATTTACCGTGTATGTTCGTCACTGTATGTGTAGCTTACCGTGTATGTTCGTCACTGTATGTGTAGTTCACCGTATATGTTCGGCACTGTATGTGTAGCTCACCGTGTATGTTCGTCACTGTATGTGTAGCTCACCGTGTATGTTCGCCACTGTATGTGTAGTTCACCGTGTATGTATAGTTCATCATGTATGTTCGTCACTGTATGTGTAGTTCACCGTGTATGTTCGTCACTGTATGTGTAGCTCACCGTGTATGTTCGTTACTGTATGTGTAATTCACCGTGTATGTGAGTCACTGTATGTGTGTAGTTCACTGTGTATGTATAGTTCATCGTGTATGTTCGCCACTGTATGTGTAATTCACTGTGTATATTCGTCACAGTATGTGTAGTTCAACGTGTATGTTCTTCACTGTATGTGTAGTTCACCGTGTATGTTCGTCACTGTATGTGTAGCTTACCGTGTATGTTCGTCACTGTATGTGTAGCTTACCGTGAATGTGTAGTTCAGCATGTATTTTCGTCACTGTATGTGCAGTTCACTCTGTATGTTGTGTATGTTTAGTTTCTCCGTGTATGAACGTCACAGTACGTGTAGTTCTCAGTGTACGTACATCACTGTATATGTATTTCACAGTGTATGTACGTCACAGTATATTTAGTTCTGTGTATGTACGTCGCTGTTTGTGTAGTTCTCCTTGTATGTACGTCACTCTATGTGAAGTGCACCTTGTATGTAGTTCACCGTGTATGTGTAGTACATTGTGTATGTTGGTCACTCTATATGCAGTTCTCCGTGTATGTTCTTGTATGTGCGTCACTGTATGTGTAGTGCATCGTGTATGTACGTTACTGTATGTGTAGTGCACCGTGTATGTAGTTCACCGTGTATGTGTAGTTCACCGTGTATGTGTAGTTCACCGTGTATGTATGTGACTGTATATATAGTTCACCGTGTATGCACGTCATTGTATATGTAGTTCACCACGTATATGTAGTTCACTGTGTATGTACTTCACTGTATGTGTACTCTCTGTCTCTCGACACATTTTCTCTAAATTGCTTAGCATTAAGTTGTAGATAATAGACATTTTAATTTGACTCTTCTGTATGGCATATAATTTATAGTTCTAGTTACCTTACTATAGAATACCGCATCTATATCATTCTGGGTTTCCTACTTGGTATAGTCTCTGTTCTATTAATATAAAGACAGCTACAGATCCGTGATAACAAATTGAATTAATATTAAACCATAAACTCACAATAATAGATCGGACTGGTCTAGAATTATATCATTGCCTCCCAGATATATGTGGTCAGATTATGAA
>WNGS01167043.1:3258-8258 GCA_020271785.1 Procambarus virginalis | reverse complement strand
GTAGTACTTGATCACATTCAGTCTTCTGTTTAAATAATATGTATTTAGGTTATAATTTTAGCAACTCAAGAGTTAACAGGAAATGAAATCGCATTAGACTTCTAACCCCCTGCAACTCTAGTATGGGACATCCGTCCTGTACGAACAGACACATAAATGTGTGATTACTAACACTAACATCAAATTAATCTAATAATTCGGTATCAGTGTTCATCTGTTCTAAATTGGACTGCGACCCGTGAGCAGCCGGGGAATTATGTCGGAAAACCCGACACCATTTAATAATATTACATACAATAGGCAGATAATATTGCTGCTGCCATTGTATACACAAGTTACCCATAGAAAATGTAGCTTGTAGTGGAATTTTCCATCAATAGAAAATGGGATATCATTGCCACATAGTACTATAAATTCACCAGCTATTCTGTTGGGAATTATTCTTAAATACAGTAGTCTTTGGACTTTTAATATCATAAAAACATCTCATTTGAATTAACTTAATTATCAGTATCAAAATAGAGTATATGTGACCCTTCTATCAGTTACTGACATCTGAACAAAGTGAGCCAAGGCATCAGTGGTGGTGAAGAGGTCAGGCATTGTTTGTTAAGACCGAGTCGTTAGAGCAAATTCCGCTCCTATAATTCTCTTGGACAAAGTGTTATGGAGTTCAAATTTAGTGTTCTACCATCATCAACACGCTGTCAACAACCACAAGGGAAGTGTCTTTCCGAAATCTTATCTAAGTCATTATTGGCCAGTAATGTTAGGTAGATATGATTAATTCCGGTTAGGACACAAACGATTGACTCAACACAGGAAATTAAGCCTTGGTCTTTATCTTATATAATATACAGTGCTTTCTCTGATATAGCTGTCATATATTAGGGTTCCGGCTTTACAGCTAGTACCCTTCGACAGGAACAAGAAGAGGAAGCAAGAATTAATCTTGGTACATCAGTTACTATGGGTGATGGAAGCTAGCCTCTCACGAGGATAATTTGGTCTCTACATCCTAGTTATATCTGGTGGACTAAGCCTACCATACAATAAGATAAGGCAACCTCAATTTTATATACTAATATATGTAGTTTGATTGGCTGCATATATATAAATTTAATATAACCCCCCTAATGTGTAACGATCGATTTGTGAGAAATATTGCAGAAATACAGTCCACTTAGTATCATACCAATTGCTATCGAAATATATAAATTAACGTAAATATAAATTCTATATAAATTCATATAAATTAAATATATACAAATGTCACAGGTCGGTTCCCACAACAGCCTCTCCTCCGTATCGACATACCCAGACTTTGCACCCTGAAGTATTAAGAGTAGTTCAACACCAGAGCGCAAGTCCATAGTCTCCCGAGACTGAAGGATGCCTACTACGATTAGAAAACATAACGTATTTTAGAACATAATTTTTACTACATAAATATAACACAGATACTTAATTATAATCCATTATTATTCAGTATATTCTGTGCATATTCCATGGACTATAAATACAGAATCCATAATTATTCATGGACACCCAGTCACCAGTTTTACAAGTCAATTCGTATATCCAAAACAGAAAAAGATTTATGAATGAGACTACATGCCCGTGATGTGTAAGTCATTATCCGCGAGAAGATTCTCTGAGTCATTTAATGAAATGTTTATTTTACCTAGTTGTTGTAACTCTGACACTTCAATGGACCAAGAAACAGTGCTCAACATAGAAAAAAGTAACTTTTAAAATATTCAGTAATTTATTTCATAACTAAGTTACGTTGTAAAGAGTAATAACACGGAGCAATATTCGACATTTATGATGACTTACTTGTGTGTTGCTCGGCAGACGGTGTCTGGTGCCTGGAGTGTGCATTGGCTCTACAGTTCCTGCAGGCGGAGCTGGCAGCAGGAGTGGCGTACGAGACACTGGTAGAGGAGGCCATCGACATCTGCTTCACCACCGTTGGCTACTCAGAACTCTACTGCAGAGGATTCATCTCTATGGTCGCTGTCAGTATCCCGCTGACTCTCCTCCTCCTCACTCCCCTCCTGTGTTATCAGAGCATCTTGCTTCGTTTGGATTATCAGTCCCTTTATGTCTGCCAACATGTGTCACTAAACCTGATGTGCATGTCCGTCCTTGTGAAGATTATTATATGTTTATTTGGCTACCTTTATAAACTTATTTCTTGTACTTCACCGTGTATGTAAGCCACTGTATATGTAATTCACCGTGTATATAAGTCACAGTATATATAGTTCACTGTGTATGTAAGTCAATGTATGTGGTTCAAAGTGAATATTCGTCACTGTATGTGTAGTTCACCATGTATCTTCGTCACTGTACGTGTAGTTCACAGTCTATGTAAGTCAATGGATATGTAGTTCTCAGTGAATGTTCGTCATTGCATATGTAATCCCTCCGTGTATGTTCGTCACTGTATGTATAGTTCATCGTGTATGTTCGTCACTGTATGTGTAGTTCACCGTGTATGTAGTTCGCCGTGTATGAGTACTTCACCATGTATGTAGTTCACCGTGTATGTTCGTCACTGTATGTGTTATTCACCACGTATGTTCGTCACTGTATGTATAGGTCACCGTGTATGTTCGTCACTGTATGAGTACTTCACCACGTATGTAGATCACCGTGCATGAGTACTTCACCACGTATGTAGTTCACCGTGTATGAGTAGTTAACTTTGTATGTAGTTCACCGTGTATGTTCGTCACTGTATGTATAGTTCACCGTGTATGTTGTTCACCGTGTATATAGTTCACTGTGTATATAGTTCACTGTGTATGTAGTTCACCGTGTATGTAGTTCACCGTGTATGTAGTTCACCGTGTATGTAGTTCACCGTGCATGTAGTTCACTGTGTATGTAGTTCACTGTGTATGTAGCTCACCGTGTATGTAGTTCACTGTGTATGTAGTTCACTGTGTATGTAGTTCACCGTGTATGTAGTTCACTGTGTATGTAGTTCACCGTGTATGTAGTTCACTGTGTATGTAGCTCACCGTGCATGTAGTTCGCCGTGTATGTAGTTCACCGTGTATGTAGTTCACCGTGTATGTAGTTCACTGTGTATGTAGTTCACCGTAGTAGTGTAAAGTGTGCCATATCGGTGCAATTTTGCTTTTTCCGACTGCACCGATATGGCACACCCGTTTTTAGTTACCCCGGTGAGATTTGACTGCACTGATATGGCACACCCGTTTTTAGTTACCCCGGTGAGATTTGACTGCACCGATATGGCACACCCGTTTTTAGTTACCCCGGTGAGATTTGACTGCACCGATATGGCACACCCGTTTTTAGTTACCCCGGTGAGATTTGACTGCACCGATATGGCACACCCGTTTTTAGTTACCCCGGTGAGATTTGACTGCACCAATATGGCACACTCGTTTTTCGTTGCCCCAGTAGAATTAGACTGCACCAATATGGCACACCCGTTTTTAGTTACCCCGGTGAGATTTGACTGCACCAATATGGCACACCCGTTTTTCGTTGCCCCAGTGGAATTAGACTGCACCGATATGGCACACCCGTTTTTCGTTGCCCCGGTGAGATTTGACTGCAGCGATCTGGCATACCCGTTTTTAGTTGCCCCAATGAGATTTAATGGCCCCTCTATGGCATACCTGTTTTTAGTTACCCCAGTGACCCGTGCACAGGCATCGCTAATGGTTAATGACGTCACCCTGTCTTCATCTTCCCTTAATAAGTCCGTTTTCTGTTATAGTGTATTTATTCCCATTTTTTCAATATTTATAGCAAAGGGGGATTCAAATGCTGTCTTCTGTCAAGCCTAATGTGCAATAGCGATAACCATTATATGCTCGTTTTTTCTCAATAGGGTATTACTGTACTGTTTCCCATTGTCTAAGATTTCATATCAACATAAGAATTGAGTTCAAACCCTGTTACAGAACCAGTATTTACCCAGGTCTTTTTCCTAAATCTAAAACTTATTCCAATTTATGCCCATTAATTCAAGTTCTGTCTAGTGTTGATAATTTTAATAGCCTATGAATATCCCAGTTTATCATGTCCAATCATTCGCAGCTCTATCATGTCACATCTATTTCTTCGCCTTTCTAGAGAATGTAATTTAAGCTTTGTCAATCTTTCTTTAGAGATTGCTTATGTAGCATAGGACAAATAAATATGAAAAACCCACTATCATCCATTTGTATGAAAACAGTCTCCTGCCAGGCGTGGTGACTCCAATGTGATTTCAGTACTAATCCAATAATTACTGCATAAACGCATAAATGTATATGCATAAATACATATGCACATCTCACATTCACTCAAAAACATGCCTCCCCTACACCTTACTGTAGCATATAACAAATTCAAATATTCATTCAGTAAAAGCGAGACTCTTATGTTTTGAAATAAGACCTTCTGCAGTCATCTTCTTTTCTGACGTCATCATCCCTAATGCGCAGTAAGCCGCCAATGTGCTTCCAGCCAACGTGCTAATGCGGGTCCTATAGGAGGTTCACACATAAGTGTGAACTCTTAATCACTCCCAATACCTCACCTATACTCTGTAACATCATAGGCGATATTCAGCTACAATAGCTTGTATTTTCGCTCATTGCTCATATTATCTGTTATTCATAAACCCTATTAAATCATCCTAACCTAACCTAACTTATTATATATAACAAAGAATACATTCTACAGACCAGTTGCTGACATTGTTTAGTGACATTGCAAAAAGCGACCTCAGGTATGGGGATGAGGTATTGATGGCCATTAGCATATAAGTGTCAAGGTATCACAGCACCTGACTGGTCAACTATGTATGACGTCACCAGATGCCCAATGCGGCTTTAGCGTCCTACCTGTATGTGTACTGTATTTGATGTTATTTTTTAAAAATGGCTAGACTAACCATCCCCACCTAACCTAATCAGAGGTTTGAGAATATACATTTTAATCATCCACAACTGTAATCATTATTCAGTGAT
>WNGS01167042.1:227825-241813 GCA_020271785.1 Procambarus virginalis | reverse complement strand
GGGCACTCAGTTTCCACCTGTGTCCCCTTGTGCGTGTGCCCCTTGTGTTAAATAGCCTGTCTTTATCTACCCTATCAATTCCCTTCAGAATCTTAAATGTGGTGATCATGTCCCCCCTAACTCTTCTGTCTTCCAGCGAAGTGAGGTTTAATTCCCGTAGTCTCTCCTCGTAGCTCATACCTCTCAGCTCGGGCACTAGTCTGGTGGCAAACCTTTGAACCTTTTCCAGTTAGTCTTATCCTTGACTAGATATGGACTCCATGCTGGGGCTGCATACTCCAGGATTGGCCTGACATATGTGGTATACAAAGTTCTGAATGATTCTTTACACAAGTTTCTGAATGCCGTTCGTATGTTGGCCAACCTGGCATTTGCCGCTGATGTTATCCTCTTGATATGTGCTGCAGGAGACAGGTCTGGCGTGATATCAACCCCCAAGTCTTTTTTTCTCTGATTCCTGAAGAATTTCCTCTCCCAGATGATACCTTGCATCTGGCCTCCTGCTCCCTACACCTATCTTCATTACATTACATTTGGTTGGGTTAAACTCTAACAACCATTTGTTTGACCATTCCTTCAGCTTGTCTAGGTCTTCTTGAAGCCTCAAACAATCCTCTTCTGTTTTAATCCTTCTCATAATTTTGGCATCGTCCGCAAACATTGAGAGAAATGAATCGATACCCTCCGGTAGATCATTTACATATATCAGAAACAAGATAGGACCGAGTACAGAGCCCTGTGGGACTCCACTGGTGACTTCACGCCATCGGAGGTCTCACCCCTCACCGTAACTCTCTGCTTCCTATTGCTTAGGTACTCCTTATCCACTGGAGCACCTTACCAGCTACACCTGCCTGACTCTCCAGCTTATGTACCAGCCTCTTATGCGGTACTGTGTCAAAGGCTTCCGACAATCCAAGAATGTGTGTGTGTGTGTGTGTGTGGTGTGTGTGTGTGTGGTGTGGAGAAAAAAAAAAGTAGTTAATAAACAGTTGATTGACAGTTGAGAGGCGGGCCGAAAGAACAATGCTCACCCCCCGCAAACACAACTAGGTGAATACACACACACACAAGTTAGTATTCAGGAACGAGTCCACCATAGAGGACATCCTAGTAAAAAAGAGCAAACTGAAAAATGTAAGGACAATAAAGAGATTTATTTAGAGGGACATGACCAGGGAAGAGATAATACAGGCAGTAGATGCAAGGAAAAGGCGCAGGGAGAGTAAGGGAGCCAGGGATCAGCCTCCATCCCAGCACTCCTGAGGGGAGTGGGAACCCCCACTACAGCAATTCAGGAAACTCAGAGGGGGACTGTAACACCCCAATGCAGTGCCCCATAGGAGCCCCCCCCCCCACCCCAGGCACATACCCGGAGGCGTCAGAACGGTGAAGCCAAAACACAACAGTGCCGGGAGGCGTCAGAACAGTGAAGCCACAACACAACAGTGCGGGAGGCATCAGAACAGTGAAGCCACAACACAACAGTGCCGGGAGGCATCAGAACAGTGAAGCCACGACACAACAGTGCCGGGAGGCGTCAGAACGGTGAAGCCACAACACAACAGTGCCGGAGGCGTCAGAACAGTGAAGCCACAACACAACAGTGCCGGGAGGTGTCAGAACGGTGAAGCCACAACACAACAGTGCCGGGAGGCGTCAGAACGGTGAAGCCACAACACAACAGTGCCGGGAGGCGTCAGAACAGTGAAGCCACAACACAACAGTGCCAGGAGGCGTCAGAGCGGTGAAGCCACAACACAACAGTGCCGGGAGGCGTCAGAACAGTGAAGCCACAACACAACAGTGCCGGGAGGCGTCAGAACGGTGAAGCCACAACACAACAGTGCCGGGAGGCGTCAGAACAGTGAAGCCACAACACAACAGTGCCGGGAGGCGTCAGAACGGTGACACTACAACACAACAGTACCGGGAGGCGTCAGAACGGTGACACTACAACACAACAGTGCTGGGAGGCGTCAGAACGGTGACACTACAACACAACAGTGCTGGGAGGCGTCAGAACGGTGACACTACAACACAACAGTACTGGGAGGCATCAGAACAGTGAAGCCACAACACAACAGTGCCGGGAGGCGTCAGAACGGTGAAGCCACAACAAAACAGGTACAACAGTACCGTTGCACAAAGCACTATACCTGACCTACATGTTGTCTGTGACAGGTGAGCACAGAATTCCCTGCTCTGATACTCCCTCTCCGTCGCCTATTATGCTTCTTCCCACTTAGTAATAACTACACGACGGGCTCACCATAGCCCGTGCTACTTGGAACTTTTTGTTCCAGGTAGCGAATCTTATACAACAACAACAACAACTCCACCTTCCCCTGGGGAACTCATTACCATTCTGGGCAGCAACTCGCCCCTGGACCCAGCCCTCATCAGTCACCATTTGGGTAGTAATCTTGGGTAATTTTCTGCAGAATTTCATCCAGAGCCTAAAAAAGCAGAGTGACAACTTACGTCTTCTTCTTTTAAAGTTTCTGCGTATATGTGTTAAAATTAACAGCTTTGAGTATATGAAGGACTAGCTTTAGCTTTTAGGAATAGGTCTAAATGATAGAAGACTGAAATTGGCAATTCGATGATTTCCAATTTACTGTTCTTTAGGCTGTTCTGATGCCTTAAGGTTCTTATCATACACACAGCTTTAACAATGTGTTGAAGATATATGGAACAAATTATCAGGTAATATATAAGTTTGGCAGAGGGATAAACACCATCTTCGCCTTGCCCAGTATTGCCTACACACTTACGTCTGCTGTTCACCTTCACCTTCTGCTGCTTTAGTTATTCTTATGATCGTATGTTCAGTATGTCTAAACCCTCAAGTGGCCTTCACAGCTCAACTGCCAGAACATTCATGTTCCATCACCTCTGAGCCGTGAGTACCATGGCATCTACCTCTGACAGGTGTTCACCAACATGTCATCTACCTCTGACAGGTGTTCACCAACATGTCATCTACCTCTGGCAGGTGTTCACCAACATGGCATCTACCTCTGACAGGTGTTCACCAACATGTCATCTACCTCTGACAGGTGTTCACCAACATGGCATCTACCTCTGACAGGTGTTCACCAACATGGCATCTACCTCTGACAGGTGTTCACCAACATGTCATCTACCTCTGACAAGTGTTCACGAACATGTCATCTACCTGTGACAGGTGTTCACCAACATATTTGAACACTTCCTATACGCTACCTTACATCTGAGAACAGCCATATGCAAACGATTTCAGGAAAAGTTAAAAACACAATTTCGATTGTCCGACCATCACGAGGCGTAAAATGGAAATAATAAAAACAGAGAGTTAGGATAAATGGAATTAGATGATAATCGTAATCCGTGGCCAATGACATATAACCGACCACGACACCACACACACACACACAACACACACACACACACACACACACACACACACACACACACACACACACACACACACACACACACACACACACACACACACCACACACACACACACACACACACACACACAACACACACACACACACACACATTCCGTGGTTTAATAGGGAATGTATGAAAGCAAAGGAGCTGAACAAAAGGGCATGGAGGAACTTCCGTAATAACAGAACACCAGAAAGTAGAGAGAGATACCAGAGAACCAGGAACGAGTATGTCAGTGTGAGAAGAGCAGCTGAGAAAAGGTATGAAAATGATATAGCTAATAAAGCCAAGACTGAACCAAAGCTACTAACAGTCACATCAGGAGGAAGAGAACAGTGAAGGAACAGGTGATTAAACTTAGGGTGGGCGAGGACAGGTACACAGAGAATGACAAAGAGGTGGGTGAAGAACTCAACAAAAGGTTCCAGGAGATCTTTACAATAGAACAGGGAGATATCACGGCGCTGGGAGAAGTGGCAGCAAACCAGGTGACCTTGGATAGGTTCGAAATACAAGAGATGAAGTCAAAAGCACCTATTGGAACTGGATGTGAGAAAAGCTGTTGGGCCGGATGGAATCTCGCCATGGTTATTGAAAGAGTGTGCAGGAGCACTTTGCTTACACTCTCTATAGTGTATAGTAAGTCACTGGAAAAGNACACCTGGTCCTGGACAGCATACTGGGCTCTACACTCTTTCTCAGGTTGGAGTGGAGGAGTTATGTTTAAAGACTCCCAGGGGAGGACGAGAGTGTTGACTACCAGCTACCTCCGCAACCACCAGGGCGAGCTGTACTCTCTCTCAAGGTCACCCCTCATGCAGACGTCCACCAACCAGCTGTGGACCAGGGGTGGGGCACTTCAGGTCCAGACGGACCCGGGACGACCCTCGGGTCGTTCCCCACACAGAGGCTTCAAGAGTGACACCTTCAGTCACGCCTCAAGTACGACCCCAATCTGCACTTATGGAGGACCCGCCTCTCAGGCTGTCCTCAGTAGACCCCAATATCACCGGGGTACCCAAAATTGGACCCCAGATGACGATGTCCCACTATCACCAGGACCCCAGTGGTCCCCAGGTTGTCCTGTCGACTACCCCACTGGGTGCGGAAGAAGAAGAACGACCCCAGTCCGGTCCATTACCATCGGTCCATCAACAACGGACCCCAGTGGACCCCATGTTGCCTGTCATCATCGCACGGCAACCTCCAGTGGACCCCAAGCTGACTACGGTGGACTCTGGTTGTCAGTCTTTATTAAGACGACCCCAGTGGACCCCATGTTGCCAGTTACCAACTCCAGGGAACCCAATTGGACCCAGTGGACCCCAGGTTGTGCTGTCGACGACCCCACTGGATGAACGAGAAAGAAGGAAGAAGAAAGAAGGAAGAAGAAGAAAGAAGACAGAAGAAAGAAGAAGGAAGAAGAAAGAAGATGCATGGACCCCCGTGTACGACCAGCCTGTGACGGGTGGTGCCCGGCCCCTAGTGATGGTCATTGGTCACTAGCGGGGCCCAAGAAGATGCTCACACTTGGCACTTAGTCTGGTGCTTGGTGTTGGGAGCACTACACGCAAGGACGCTGTGTCAAGACCAGCCCGGTTGCCTTCATTGGCTGCCACTTGCCGCAGACACATCATCTTGTGGCCGTGTGTGAGACAGCGTGACAGTACAGACCGAAGACTCCGTCGAGGGATGTGGGCAGAAGGACGTCGCTGGAAGAGCAGCGCGGGTCTGTAGTTTGGGAGTGAAAATTGCCGCCCCAATGGTCGCGCCAGGACCCCAAAAACGCTGGCCAGTAGATGCTCGGCGTGGGCTGACCCTGACGTGACGGGGGCTGCCGAGTAAGCGGTATAGTGCACCTAGTACGCTCTTGGCTCTGACCCTGGTTAACAGCGTTGTTGTGGCGCCTGAAGGAGCAGCATCCGGAAGCTGATGAATCGGGAAGCATTGCCACGACCCTCATTCCTGCCTGCAAATCGTGTTTCCCGGTGCCACATCTTCAGAGACTTTTAAAAGACATTTTAGGCTACTGGAAAATACTGTATTGAAAAAATATTTGTTTAAAAAACTAAACCCAGTGAAAATTGAACTGAAATATTTTAGCTAGGATTTTGTCATTATTTTTTACTTAGGATGTATTTTCTTGTATTTTTTTATGCACCTTGTTGATATGTTTATTCTTACTTTTTATTTTATGTCTCCACTAAATGAAGTTTTCGAGTGTGATTCAATCTTGATTGGATCCCACTACAGAAAGCTTCATTTTGGGGGAGATTGGGGGGATATGTAACAGTGCAAGTATTTTGCACTCTTTCATGTATAAATGTGAGTTGTAATTGTGTGTGTGTGTGTGTATGTGTGTATGCGCATGTGCGTGTTGGGGTGGTGCGAGATGGTAGTTGGTGAGGTGAGCCAGCCAAGCGTGTGCTGATGGCAGTACTTTCAACAAGGAAGCCTTGTTCTGGCTTGCGAGAGTACCCACCCTGGCTCGGCCAGAGGTGGTTGAGGAGTGAGCGACAAGCTTTCAGAGTGGGAAGGTGACCAGCCAGTCTCTCCTGCAATCTTCACCCTAGGCGGGTGCCAGTCACCCCTAGGGTGTATCCGTCTGAGTTGAGAAGGTGAGAGTTCAGTTATGCATTGTCTTGATTGGGTGTCTTAGTGTTGACGAGCTAGTGGAGTCTGAACCATTTAGCCATGTATGGTGTGGGCGTATATGGAGTGGGTGGTCCCCCCCTTTCAACTTGGTAAATATTGCGTTAAATAATAGAATGTCAAAGTGTTAAATATCAATTGCTGGAAATTGAAATGATTGGAGATAATTTGATTCAATAAATGTCTGTTTGTAGAATGACAAGCTTGACATTTGTTCAGTCCTCTTTTTGAATCAATGTCCCCTCAAGTAAGGGTTAAGCTTAGAAATAACTAGATGAAAAAGTAAGAGATAACTAAATTAAGCAGTATTCCTGTCGCATTGTTTAAGTGGAAGTGAATTTAGATTCAATGACAGGTGGTGGCAGCAAAACATCATGGAATATCAGTATAGTATAACATCATAGATAGATCCTAGATACAATAAAAGTTTCAGTCTACTCTCCTTACACTCTTCTTATTCCTCCTACATCACTCTACTCTTCCTCTTCATTCTCTCCCTCCTGCCTCCCTTCTCCCCGTTTCTTCCCGTTTTCTACTCCCACTCGCCTCTCTCTATCTCAGTTCCTGCCTCAACCTCCTCCATGTTCTATCCACCCATCCTTCATCCCTCTTTCCTCCTCTCTCCTCTCCTTCTACTTATACTTTACTTATACCTCCTTTCAACTTTTCATCCCCCCCGTTACATCACATCAACACCAGCGACACCTACACCTGCCACACCCACACCTGCCAAACATTCACCTGCCACATATACATCTGCCACATCAACACCGGCCACACCTACACCTGTCACACCTACACCTGCCACACATACACCTGCCACATAAACATCTGCCACACCTACACCTGCCATATCAACACCTGCCTCACCTACACCTGCCACACCTACATATGCCACACATTCACCTGCCACACCTACACCTGCCACACCTACTCTTGCCATACAGACCCAGCCACACCTACACCTGCCACACCTACACCTGCCATACCTACACGTGCCACACCAACACCTGCCACACCTACATCTGCTACATCAACACCTGCCACACATACACCTGCCACATCAACACCTGCCATACCTACACGTGCCACACCAACACCTGCCACTCTTACACCTGCCACACCTACACCTGCCACTCCAACTCTTGCCATACAGACACCTGTTACACCTACACCTGCCACACCTACACCTGCCACACCTACACTTGCCACACCTACACCTGCCACACATTCAACTGCCACATCAACACCTGCCACACCTACACCTGCCACACCTACACCTGCCACACATACATCTGCCACATCAACACCTGCCACACCTACACCTGCCACACCTACACCTGCCACACCTACACCTGCCACATCAACACCTGCCATACCTACACCTGCCACACCTACACCTGCCACACCTACACCTGCCACACCAACACCTGCTAAACATACACATGCCATACCTGTACCTGTTAATACAATAGGTGAATACACACACACATTTGATTGACTAAAATTAAACTTTAGTCAAACGTTATTTAAACGTTAAAAAGACGACTTTATATTAATAGTTACAGTGTTACCGCTCTGAAACGTCAATAAAAACGTTGAAAAACGTTTTGTTTGCTGGGTGGCAGGTGCCCTGCACCTACCACACTTTCACCTGCCACAAAGTATCTGCCACACCTGAAATTCATACAGCTGATCTTGCCACACCTGTAACAGCTGTAACCACCACATTTGCAAATGACACACTGGTTTCTGCCACAACTGCATGTACCTCACCAGCACCTGCTACATCTGCACCTGCAACACCTACACCTGCCAAACCAGTATCTGCAACACAAATACATGCCATATCTGCACCTGCCACACTAGTACATCCACACCTGCACCTTCCACTATTGTGCCTGCCACTCCAGTCCCTACCACATCAGCACCTGCCACACTAGTACCTGACACACCTGTAACTGCCACACCTGCATCTGCCACACTTGCGCTGGCCATAATATGCCTACCACACCGTCCAGCAAATGCAAAATGATCTTGGACTTTTTTTTCGTGTTTATAACGTATAAAATACGTTAATTTTAATCAGTGAAATCGTAGACCGTTGTTGCAAACGTACAACTGACGTTTTAAAACAGTCTAATTTAAGGTAAGCGCAAATATTAATGTGTGTGTGTGGGTGGTTGTGTCTTAATTGCATATGGTTGGTGTGTGTGTGTGTGTGTGTGTGTGTTTGTGTGTGTGTGTGTGTGTGTGTGGTGTGTGTGTGTGTGTGTGTGTGTGTGTGTGTGTGTGTGTGTGTACTCACCTAATTGTACTCACCTAATTGTGCTTGCGGGGGTTGAGCTTTGGCTCTTTGGTCCCGCCTCTCAACTGTCAATCAACTGGTGTACAGATTCCTGAGCCTACTGGGCTCTATTATATCTACATTTGAAACTGTGTATGGAGTCAGCCTCCACCACATCACTTCCTAGTGCATTCCATTTACTCTGACACTAAAAAAGTTCTTTCTAATGTCTCTGTGGCTCATTTGGGTACTCAGCTTCCACCTGTGTCCCCTTGTTCGCGCCCCTCCAGTGTTGAATAGTTCATCCTTGTTTACCCGGTCAATTCCCCTGAGGATTTTGTAGGTTGTGATCATGTCCCCCCTTACTCTTCTGTCTTCCAGTGTCGTAAGTTGCATTTCCCGCAGCCTTTCCTCATAACTCATGCCTCTTAGTTCTGGGACTAGTCTAGTAGCATACCTTTGGACTTTTTCCAGCTTCGTCTTGTGCTTGACAAGGTACGGGCTCTTGTGTGTGTGTGTGTGTGTGTGGTGTGTGTGTGTGTGTGTGTGTGTGTGGTGTGGTGTTGTGTGTGTGTGTGTGTGTGTGTGTGTGTGTGTGTGTGTGCGTTTGTAAGTGTGTGCATGTGTACTCACCTAGTTGTGTTTGCGGGGGTTGAGCTCTGGCTCTTTGGTCCCGCCTCTCAACCGTCCATCAACAGGTGTACAGATTCCTGAGCCTATTGGGCTCTATCATATCTACACTTGAAACTGTGTATGGAGTCAGCCTCCACCACATCACTTCCTAATGCATTCCATTTGTCAACCACTCTGACACTGAAAAAGTTCTTTCTAATATCTCTGTGGCTCATTTGGGCACTCAGTTTCCACCTGTGTCCCTAGTGCGTGTGCCCCTTGTGTTAAATAGCCTGTCTTTATCTACCCTATCAATTCCCTTCAGAATCTTAAATGTGGTGATCATGTCCCCCCTAACTCTTCTGTCTTCCAGCGAAGTGAGGTTTAATTCCCGTAGTCTCTCCTCGTAGCTCATACCTCTCAGCTCGGGTACTAGTCTGGTGGCAAACCTTTGAACCTTTTCCAGTTTAGTCTTATCCTTGACTAGATATGGACTCCATGCTGGGCTGCATACTCCAGGATTGGCCTGACATATGTGGTATACAAAGTTCTGAATGATTCTTTACACAGTTTCTGAATGCCGTTCGTATGTTGGCCAGCCTGGCATATGCCGCTGATGTTATCCTCTTGATATGTGCTGCAGGAGACAGGTCTGGCGTGATATCAACCCCCAAGTCTTTTTCTTTCTCTGACTCCTGAAGAATTTCCTCTCCCAGATGATACCTTGTATCTGGCCTCCTGCTCCCTACACCTATCTTCATTACATTACATTGGTTGGGTTAAACTCTAACAACCATTTGTTCGACCATTCCCTCAGCTTGTCTAGGTCTTCTTGAAGCCTCAAACAGTCCTCTTCTGTTTTAATCCTTCTCATAATTTTGGCATCGTCCGCAAACATTGAGAGAAATGAATCGATACCCTCCGGGAGATCATTTACATATATCAGAAACAAGATAGGACCGAGTACAGAGCCCTGTGGGACTCCACTGGTGACTTCAAGCCAATCGGAGGTCTCACCCCTCACCGTAACTCTCTGCTTCCTATTGCTTAGGTACTCCCTTATCCACTGGAGCACCTTACCAGACACACCTGCCTGTCTCTCCAGCTTATGTACCAGCCTCTTATGCGGTACTGTGTCAAAGGCTTTCCGACAATCCAAGAAAATGCAATCTGCCCAGCCCTCTCTTTCTTGCTTAATCTTTGTCACCTGATCGTAGAACTCTATCAAGCCTGTAAGGCAAGATTTACCCTCCCTGAACCCATGTTGGCGATTTGTCACGAAGTCCCTTCTCTCCAGATGTGTTACCAGGTTTTTTCTCACGATCTTCTCCATCACCTTGCATGGTATACAAGTCAAGGACACTGGCCTGTAGTTCAGTGCCTCTTGCCTGTCGCCCTTTTTGTATATTGGGACCACATTCGCCGTCTTCCATATTTCTGGTAGATCTCCCGTCTCCAGTGACTTACTATACACTATGGAGAGTGGCAAGCAAAGTGCCTCTGCACACTCTTTCAGTACCCAAGGTGAGATCCCGTCTGGCCCAACAGCCTTTCTAACATCCAGATCCAGCAGGTGTCTCTTGACCTCCTCTCTCGTAATTTCGAACTCTTCCAAGGCCGCCTGGTTTACCTCCCTTTCTCCTAGCACAGTGACCTCACCTTGTTCTATTGTGAAGACCTCCTGGAACCTCTTGTTGAGTTCTTCACACACCTCTTTGTCATTCTCTGTATACCTGTCCTCGCCTGTTCTAAGTTTCAATACCTGTTCTTTCACTGTTGTTTTCCTTCTGATGTGACTGTGGAGTAGCTTTGGTTCGGTCTTGGCTTTGTTTGCTATATCATTTTCAAAACTTTTCTCTGCTTCTCTTCTCACCCTGACGTACTCATTCCTGGTTCTCTGGTATCTCTCTCTGCTTTCTGGTGTTCTGTTATTCCGGAAGTTCCTCCACGCCCTTTTGTTCAGTTTCTTCGCTTCCATACATGCCCTATTATACCATGGATTCTTCTGTTGCTTCTCGGATTTTTCCCTTTGGGCCGGGATGAACCTGTTTACTGCCTCCTGACACTTTTGGGTAACATAGTCCATCATACCCTGTACAGACTTATCTCTGAGGTCTGTGTCCCAAGGTATTTCACTTAGGAAACTCCTCATCTGTTCATAATTCCCCTTGCGGTATGCCAGCCTTTTGATTCCTAGTTCCTTTTTGGGGAGATAATTCCTAGCTCTACCAGGTACTCAAAGTTCAATACACTGTGGTCACTCATTCCCAAGGGTGCTTCCATCTTAACTTCCCTTATATCCCACTCATTTAGGGTAAATATCAAATCAAGCATTGCTGGTTCATCTTCTCCTCTCATTCTTGTTGGATCCGTGACGTGCTGGCTTAGAAAGTTTCTTGTTGCCAGGTCCAGCAGCTTAGCTCTCCATGTTTCTGGTCCTCCATGCGGGTCTCTGTTCTTCCAATCTATCTTCCCATGGTTGAAGTCTCCCATAATTAGTAGTCCAGTTCCATTCCTGCTAGCAACAGAAGCTGCTCTTTCTGTTATGTTAATGGTGGCCATGTTGTTTCTATCATATTCCTGTCTAGGTCTTCTGTCATTTGGTGGTGGATTATATATGACTACGACTATAATTTTCTTCCCTCCATTTGTTATGGTACCTGCTATGTGTGTGAGTGTGTACTCACCTAGTTGTACTCACCTAGTTGTGCTTGCGGGGGTTGAGCTCTGGCTCTTTGGTCCCGCCTCTCAACCGTCAATCAACAGGTGTACAGTTTCCTGAGCCTAATGGGCTCTATCATATCTACACTTGAAACTGTGTATGGAGTCAGCCTCCACCACATCGCTTCCTAATGCATTCCATTTGTCAACCACTCTGACACTAAAAAGTTCTTTCTAATATCTCTGTGGCTCATTTGGGCACTCAGTTTCCACCTGTGTCCCCTAGTGTGTGTGCCCCTTGTGTTAAACAGCCTGTCTTTATCAACCCTGTGTGCGTGTTTGCATGTGTGCGCGCGCGCGTGTGTACTCACCTAATTGTACTCACCTAATTGTGCTTGCGGGGGTTGAGCTTTGGCTCTTTGGTCCCGCCTCTCAACTGTCAATCAACAGGTGTACAGATTCCTGAGCCTACTGGGCTCTATCATATCTACATTTGAAACTGTGTATGGAGTCAGCCTCCACCACATCACTTCCTAGTGCATTCCATTTATTAACTACTCTGACACTGAAAAATTCTTTCTAACGTCTCTGTGGCTCATCTGGGTACTAAGTTTCCACCTGTGTCCCCTTGTTCGTGTCCCACCCGTGGTGAAGAGTTTGTCTTTGTCCGCCCTGTCAATTCCCCTGAGAATTTTGTAGGTGGTTATCATGTCTCCCCTTACTCTTCTGTTTTCCAGGGATGTGAGGTTCAGTTCCTTTAGCCTTTCCTCGTAGCTCAATCCTCTCAGTTCCGGGACGAGCCTGGTGGCATACCGCTGAATCTTCTCTAACTTTGTCTTGTGTTTAACTAGGTATGGACTCCAGGCTGGAGCTGCATACTCCAGGATTGGTCTTACATAAGTGGTATACAGGTTCTGAAAGATTCCTTACACAAATTTCTAAAGGCAGTTCTTATGTTGGCCAGTCTAGCATATGCCGCTGATGATATTCTTTTGATGTGGGCTTCTGGGGACAGGTTCGGTGTGATATCAACCCCAGATCTTTCTCTCTGTTTGACTCTTGCAGGATTTCCCCTCCCAAATGATACCTTGTGTTCAGCCTCCTGCTCCCTTCTCCTAATTTCATCACCTTACACTTTCCCGAGTTGAACTTTAGCAGCCATTTTCTAGACCATTCCTCCAGTTTATCCAGGTCATCCTGTAGTCTCTGTCTATCTTCATCCGTCTTGATTCTTCTCATAATTTTTGCATCATCAGCAAACATTGAGAGGAATGAGTCTATACCCTCCGGAAGATCGTTCACATATATTAGAAACAGGATGGGTCCAGTACTGAGCCCTGTGGGACTCCGCTGGTGACATCTCGCCACTCTGATGTCTCCCCCCTCACCGTTACTCGCTGTTTCCTGTTGCTTAAGTACTCCTTATCCACTGGAGTACCTTCCCTTTTACTCCTGCCTGTTGCTCCACTTTTTTAACAGCCTTTTGTGCGGTACTGTGTCAAAGGCTTTTTGGCAATCCAGGAAAATGCAGTCCCCACCCTTCTCTTTCCTGCCTAATTTTTGTTGCTTGGTCATAAAATTCTATTAAACCTGTGAGGCACGATTTACCATCCCTGAACCCATGTTGGTGGTGCGTTACAAAGTATTTCCCTCTAGATGCTCTACGAGCCTTTTCCTCACGATCTTCTCCATTACCTTGCATGGTATACAAGTTAAGGAAACTGGCCTGAATTCAGTGCCTCTTGCTGTCACCCTTTTGTATATTGGGACCACGTTAGCTGTCTTCCAACTTTCTGGTAAGTCTCCTGTTTCCAGTGACCTGTTATACACCATAGAGAGTGGCACACTTAGTGCTTCTGCACCTTCCTTTAGTATCCATGGTGAGATTCTGTCAGGCCCAACAGCCTTTGTCACATCCAGCTCCAGCAGACACCTTTTGACCTCATCGCTGGTGAGGTCAAATTCCTCCAAGGTTGCTTGGTTTGCCACCTCCTCATTTAGTGCAGGGGCTTCTCCTTGTTCTATTGTGAAGACCTCCTGGAATCTCTTGTTGAGTTCTTCACACACCTCCTTGTCATTCTCTGTGTATCTGTTCTCCGCTTTTCGCAGCTTCATCACTTGTTCTTTCACTGCTGTTTTCCTCCTGATGTGGCTGTGGAGCAGCTTGGTTGGGTCTTGGCTTTACTCGCGATGTCATTTTCAAACTGTCTCTCTGCTTCTCTCCTCACTCTGAGGTACTCATTTCTGGCCCTCTGGTATCTCTCCCTGCTCTCTGGTGTCTGTTATTTCTGTAATTTCTCCAGTTCTTTTACTCAGTTGCTTCGCTACCTTGCAT
>WNGS01167042.1:206718-227122 GCA_020271785.1 Procambarus virginalis | reverse complement strand
TGGTGACAGTGGATTAAGTTGCACTCATTGTTAATTAGTAATTAACTCCTCTTCCGTGAATTCACAGTGTTTGATGAGACCTGCTTAGGCAGTGCGGAGTGAGACGTATTTATGTATGATTAATTATCGGTCCTGGTGACAGTTAATTAATTGCTCGAGGTTAATTAGGGTAATTAGCACTCATTAGTAAGTAAAAGTAATTAATGATACACAGACTGTTGAGAAGCCACCCACTTGGGGTAGGCTTAGTTAACGTAACTCAATTGGGATGTAATTAGTGGTCCGTTTGACCTTAATTAAGAATTACTCACTGAATACTTGCAAGGAGTCAAGTGTGATGTAATTGAAGAGTTTGAGTTATTGTGACAAGAGGACTTGTGTTAACGTAGAGTACTATCATGTTGTTGTCTAGCGTGAGACACTTGTGGTGATTAAAGTAGTACTTGTTGCTGACTGCTGTGATCAGTCAATTTCCATCATTATTCACATAATCAATGTTGTAATTGATTAAGGCAATTTCTTTTGGTTATCGTCTAGTGACGAGGGTAAAGTAACTTAGGGATGAGTGGAGCTGTGTCCCAGAATCCCACCTTGCCTGACTTTGTTCACTTTAGTTGTGATAGGGGGAGTCACTGTTAGACTACCCACCTGATTACGGGGGTCGCTCCTGTTGGGCGGGAGGACCTTAAGCTTGTGATTAGAGTAGCTGCCACTAGGAAGTCGTGTCACTATTGATTGCTTGCTTGTGTCATCAGTGGACAACTTTGGTCAGTAGTTCATGTTGTCAGCCCGAAGTGTCAGCAGGATGGAGCCTGCTGTCATTTCTCGAGGGGCTGTTGAATAGCTGTATTGCAAATGCCACTGGATTGACATTAACGTAATTAAATCACTCGCTGTGGTGTAACTTAGTCTGTGATATTTTTCTTTGAATTTGCAATATTGCGTCATCAGTGGGCACACCTGTGTTCAGGTTAGTTCAGTATGCAGCCACACAGCAAGGGTTGCTATTTAGCTGTTGGTTATGGTGCCACTGGATGGACATTAACGTAAAGATTAATTTGAGGAAGGGTGCTGGAGTTGCCAGTGAACCCAGTAGTTATTGATGTCATTGAAAGGCTACTGATTTGATTGCATTGCAACCGCTATTGCAGGTGTAGACTGCACTGAGGCGTAGAACAGTTAGGAGGTTACTGGAGACGTGTTTCAGAACTCACTGTGTCATTTGTTGTAATTGTGATTATAGATCTGTTAGTTCTTGCTTGCTTGTTGATTCCTCTGTGGGCACGCTTATGTTCGAGATAGTTCATTATGCAGTCCGAGGGGCTGGTGTCTAGCTGTCATTGATAGTGTCACAGGAAGGACTTCGAGTAACGTCATTGACATTCTTTTGTTTTAATGTAGTAGTCTAGTCTCTTGTTATTAATAAATTGTTTATTGTACAGAAAACGGTCTTTGATGTCAACCTTCAACTATCCTGTGCCACACCCATGATCTGATATAATAATATTGTTGTTTTGATCTTTGATATGACGGCTGTGCTCTTGGGAATTCGAATTCCAATTCATAGCGCCACACAACAAATATAAAATTTGATTGTGAGAACCCGTCGGTTACCCTTTATTGGTTTTAACGTCATGTTTAACTAGGAGGAATCAGCGGCCTATTGTGGACAGGTTTTCACCCCTGCTGGTGGAAGCCTGACGGTTTGCTCCCGCTTCTCCTTTTTCTACTGGACTCATGCTTAACTGCCAAGAGCAGCCTTTAAACTTGTAGTCCACCTCCTAAGGGAGGTAGGCGTAGAGAAAAATCTCACACCACACCAACACCTGCCACACCTACACCTGCCACACATACACCTGCCACATCAACACCTGCCATACCTACACCTGCCACACCAACACCTGCTATACCTACACCTGCCAAACCAACACCTGCCACACCTACACCTGCCACACCTACACCTTCCACACCTTCACCTGCTAAACATACACCTGCCATATCTGTACCTGCTACACATATACCTACCACATCAACACCTGCAACACCTACACCTGCCACACTGTAACGTCCGAAATGTAATCTTTGTATTCTACTACTGTGTACCATTGTAATACCCCTAATAATCAACATGGTAATCCACATTGTAATATCTCTGAATCATCTGCTACTTCTTTCTCTCTTCACTTAATAACCCAGCTCAATTCTGTTACAGTCCAGTATGACCCCTCACTGGACTGCCACGAATATAAACTGAATATTAACTGAGGAAGGTACATCCATAACAAGGGTTATGGATAACAACAATACGTTAATAAACACTGCCACCACCTTCCCGTCCAACCATACCTGAATGTGTCTATCACCGATTCCCCAGGAAGGCAGGGAACCAGTAATCAATGTTGGGAATTAGTTTGTTTAGTTTACTTTACTTATTTAAATCCAAGGGCAACTGTAATATTTACTAAATGGAGGAGAACATGGGGTTTCCAATTCACCACATAAAAATGACAAGGTAGAGAAAATATATCAAAGGGAAGTTAAGTGAATACCACTAGACAAGTTATAAAATTTATTATATGAATCACGTAAATTAAGACAATTTGAACATATACCCTATTCTATTCCCCTAGAGGCATGATGGATATCTACTAAGGACATGAAACAAGTGCACAATATCTTAAATAACACACTGCGGCCAAGGTGTTGATGGCGGTCCTCCGCCCCTTTGGATGCGGGCTGGCAGCCCTCCAGTCCCGAAAACACTCCCAAGACACACTAAATGAAATTTTGTTTTACCAGCTTATTGCTGGGAAGGATTACACCTCCAACCATTTAATACAGCCCCAGGGCTCCACCCATTATTTTGGCAATGGCCAACCATTTTACACTTAGGCCTGAGGTCTGGCTCTCTAGGGCCAATAAGGACTTGGTTCTTATCTCCCGCCAATCATCTTCCCTGAGGTGCCGTGGGAGGCTACATGAATTCCTGAAGATTGAGTCAGTACTCCCCGGCTATGCGATGGGAACAAGGTACCACTGTATTGGATACCCGCAACTAGTGCACCTCCCAGCAATGTTTACCAAAACTGATAATTTATGTTCAAGCCCGTCTCCAGCAAGATAAAGGGTAGGGACATTTGACTCGACTGGTATGGGGAAGGGACCGTTGAGAGGGGAGAGAGAGGGAATGAGAGGGGAGAGAGGGGATGGAGAGGGAATGAGAGGGGAGAGAGGGGGATGGAGAGGAATGAGAGGGGAAATTTGAGTGGGAGAAGCAAGGTATCACAGAGGTCGGCTGCACGACCACCCCTCAGGTCAACCTTGGACCTTGACAAATGGGCGACAGGGGGGGGGTGAAGGGAGGGAGACAGAATGACGGGACGGGGAGGGGAGAAAGGGAGAAGGAAGGAGGGGAGAGGGGGAAGGGAGAACCAATGATCTGAGCACCAGATCATTACAACACCAACAACTGCCACACATACACCTGCCACACATACACCTGCCATATCAACACCTGCCATACCAACACCTGCCACACCTAAACCTGGTAAACATACACCTGCCATATCTGTACCTGCTACACATACACCTGCCACATTTACACCTGCGACACCTACACCTACACCTGCCACACATACACCTGCCACACATACACCTTCCATATCAACACCTGCCATACCAACACCTGCCACATCTACACCTGCTAAACTTACACCTGCCATACCTGTACCTGGTACACATACAACTACCACATAAACACCTGCCACACCTACACCTGCCACACCTACACTTCCCACACCGACACCTGCCACACTTACACTTGCCACACCGGTACCTGCCACACCTACACATGCCATACATACACCTGCCACACCATCCCCAGCCACACCAACACCTGCCACACCTATACTTGCCATACATTCACCTGTCACATCAACACCTGCCACACATACACCTGGCATATCAACATCTGCCACACATACATTTGCCACACATACACCTGCCACATAAACACCTGGCACACATACACCTGCTACACCAACACCTGACACACCTACACCTGCCACACCTACACCTGCTAAACATACACCTGCCGCACCTACACCTGCCACACCTACACCTGCTAAACATACTCCTGCCATTCCTGTACCTGCTACACATACACCTACCACACCAGCACCTGCCACACCTACACCTGCCACACCTACACCTGCCACACATTCACCTGCCACTTATACATCTGCCACATCAACACCTGCCACACCTACACCTGCCACACATACATCTGCCACATTAACACCTGCCATACCTACACCTGCCACACCAACACCTGCCATACCTACACCTGCCACACCAACACCCGCCACACCTACACCTGCCACACCTACACCTGCTAAACATACACCTGCCATACCTGTAACTGCTACACATATACCTACCACATCAACATCTGCCACACCTACACCTGCCACACCAACCCCTGCCACACATACACCTGCCACACATACACCTGCCACATCAACACCTGCCATACCAACACCTGCCACACCTACCTCTGGTAAACATACACCACTGTTTTTTTTTTAAGCGGGCTCGCGATTCGTTGCTCGGAGCCACACGTATTTTAAGTGTTATGATTTAAGTGCGTCATACGGAAAGCTAGAGAGAGTTTAGGGTATGCGCTTTCGCTCTGAAATCTATGGACAGAAATTAGTTCTCGTTTCTCTGCATAGCTTTCAGGGATGTACAACCCAGTTATAAGTTGTACAGCAATCTGTTCGGCAGGTTGTCTGGGAAATTATCAGTGAAGGACGCTTACTGATACATTTCTGAAGTACTAGGAGTTGCTTCAAGTTCTTGATTTTAACCGTAAGGCCGCAGACGGTGCTGCGACGCCTAGAGTGTGGCTGAGTTATCGTCATAGAGGGGGTCATGTTTTGCAGCGTGGCTGACCTCAAACATTCTGGTCGTGAATTGTGTCTTAGGGAGGACAGCTGCTAGTGGTGGATGTTTTTTCCCAAGGGCGGGTCAGACGTAGTTACCAGTCGTAGCTTACCGAGGAACAATCGTTTTTTTAGTCACCACGAGAGTTAATCTTAAATTGAATTAGAATAGTCCCTAGATTAAGTATCTAGCATTAGAAACCTAGAAATTAAATGTCAGGCTAAGCTTTTACATAGTGTAAGTGATTTATTGTATATTTTGTTAAATGTGGGAGAAGTTCAGAGCTAGAGGTGTAGCTTTTGTGGAGTTAATTTTCATTATGTTAAGATTTAAAGATCAGTCAGTCCAGTGCTCGACTATACTTGGCTTGAGGAAGACTATGCTCGTTTTAGCACATTTAACTATTGACACCTGGTCCTGGACAGCATACTGTGGCTCTTACACTCTTTTCTCAGGTTGGAGTGGAGGAGTTATGTTTGAAGACTCCCAGGGGAGGACGAGAGTGTTGACTACCAGCAACCTCCGCGACCACCAGGGCGGAGCTGTACTCTCTCTCTCAAGGTCACCCCTCATGCAGACGTCCACCAACCAGCTGTGGACCAGGGGTGGGGCACTTCAGGTCCAGACGGACCCCGGGACGACCCTCGGGTCGTTCCCCACACAGAGGCTTCAAGAGTGACACCTTCAGTCACGCCTCAAGTACGACCCCAGTCTGCACTTATGGAGGACCCGCCTCTCAGGCTGTCCTCAGTAGACCCCAATATCACCGGGGTACCCAAAATTGGACCCCAGATGACGATGTCCCACTATCACCAGGACCCCAGTGGTCCCCAGGTTGTCCTGTCGACTACCCCACTGGGTGCGGAAGAAGAAGAACGACCCCAGTCCGGTCCATTACCATCGGTCCATCAACAACGGACCCCAGTGGACCCCATGTTGCCTGTCATCATCGCACGGCAACCTCCAGTGGACCCCAAGCTGACTACGGTGGACTCTGGTTGTCAGTCTTTATTAAGACGACCCCAGTGGACCCCATGTTGCCAGTTACCAACTCCAGGCAACCCAATTGGACCCAGTGGACCCCCAGGTTGTGCTGTCGACGACCCCACTGGATGAACGAGAAAGAAGGAAGAAGAAAGAAGGAAGAAGAAAGAAGACAGAAGAAAGAAGAAGGAAGAAGAAAGAAGATGCATGGACCCCCGTGTACGACCAGCCTGTGACGGGTGGTGCCCGGCCCCTAGTGATGGTCATTGGTCACTAGCGGGGCCCAAGAAGATGCTCACACTTGGCACTTAGTCTGGTGCTTGGTGTTGGGAGCACTACACGCAAGGACGCTGTGTCAAGACCAGCCCGGTTGCCTTCATTGGCTGCCACTTGCCGGCAGACACATCATCTTGTGGCCGTGTGTGAGACAGCGTGACAGTACAGACCGAAGACTCCGTCGAGGGATGTGGGCAGAAGGACGTCGCTGGAAGAGCAGCGCGGGTCTGTAGTTTGGGAGTGAAAATTGCCGCCCCAATGGTCGCGCCAGGACCCCAAAAACGCTGGCCAGTAGATGCTCGGCGTGGGCTGACCCTGACGTGACGGGGGCTGCCGAGTAAGCGGTATAGTGCACCTAGTACGCTCTTGGCTCTGACCCTGGTTAACAGCGTTGTTGTGGCGCCTGAAGGAGCAGCATCCGGAAGCTGATGAATCGGGAAGCATTGCCACGACCCTCATTCCTGCCTGCAAATCGTGTTTCCCGGTGCCACATCTTCAGAGACTTTTAAAAGACATTTTAGGCTACTGGAAAATACTGTATTGAAAAAATATTTGTTTAAAAAACTAAACCCAGTGAAAATTGAACTGAAATATTTTAGCTAGGATTTTGTCATTATTTTTTTACTTAGGATGTATTTTCTTGTATTTTTTTATGCACCTTGTTGATATGTTTATTCTTACTTTTTATTTTATGTCTCCACTAAATGAAGTTTTCGAGTGTGATTCAATCTTGATTGGATCCCACTACAGAAAGCTTCATTTTGGGGGAGATTGGGGGATATGTAACAGTGCAAGTATTTTGCACTCTTTCATGTATAAATGTGAGTTGTAATTGTGTGTGTGTGTGTGTATGTGTGTATGCGCATGTGCGTGTTGGGGTGGTGCGAGATGGTAGTTGGTGAGGTGAGCCAGCCTAGCGTGTGCTGACGGCAGTACTTTCAACAAGGAAGCCTTGTTCTGGCTTGCGAGAGTACCCACCCTGGCCCGGCCAGAGGTGGTTGAGGAGTGAGCGACAAGCTTTCAGAGAGGGAAGGTGACCAGCCAGTCTCTCCTGCAATCTTCACCCTAGGCGGGTGCCAGTCACCCCTAGGGTGTATCCGTCTGAGTTGAGAAGGTGAGAGTTCAGTTATGCATTGTCTTGATTGGGTGTCTTAGTGTTGACGAGCTAGTGGAGTCTGAACCATTTAGCCATGTATGGTGTGGGCGTATATGGAGTGGGTGGTCCCCCCCTTTCAATTTGGTAAATATTGCGTTAAATAATAGAATGTCAAAGTGTTAAATATCAATTGCTGGAAATTGAAATGATTGGAGATAATTTGATTCAATAAATGTCTGTTTGTAGAATGACAAGCTTGACATTTGTTCAGTCCTCTTTTTGAATCAATGTCCCCTCAAGTAAGGGTTAAGCTTAGAAATAACTAGATGAAAAAGTAAGAGATAACTAAATTAAGCAGTATTCCTGTCGCATTGTTTAAGTGGAAGTGAATTTAGATTCAATGACAGGTGGTGGCAGCAAAACATCATGGAATATCAGTATAGTATAACATCATAGATAGATCCTAGATACAATAAAAGTTTCAGTCTACTCTCCTTACACTCTTCTTATTCCTCCTACATCACTCTACTCTTCCTCTTTCATTCTCTCCCTCCTGCCTCCCTTCTCCCCGTTTCTTCCCGTTTTCTACTCCCACTCGCCTCTCTCTATCTCAGTTCCTGCTCAACCTCCTCCATGTTCTATCCACCCATCCTTCATCCCTCTTTCCTCCTCTCCTCCTTCTACTTATACTTTACTTATACCTCCTTTCAACTTTTCATCCCCCCCGTTACATCACATCAACACCAGCGACACCTACACCTGCCACACCCACACCTGCCAAACATTCACCTGCCACATATACATCTGCCACATCAACACCGGCCACACCTACACCTGTCACACCTACACCTGCCACACATACACCTGCCACATAAACATCTGCCACACCTACACCTGCCATATCAACACCTGCCTCACCTACACCTGCCACACCTACATATGCCACACATTCACCTGCCACACCTACACCTGCCACACCTACTCTTGCCATACAGACACCTGCCACACCTACACCTGCCACACCTACACCTGCCATACCTACACCTGCCATACCTACACGTGCCACACCAACACCTGCCACACCTACATCTGCTACATCAACACCTGCCACACATACACCTGCCACATCAACACCTGCCATACCTACACGTGCCACACCAACACCTGCCACTCTTACGCCTGCCACACCTACACCTGCCACTCCAACTCTTGCCATACAGACACCTGTCACACCTACACCTGCCACACCTACACTTGCCACACCTACACCTGCCACAAATTCAACTGCCACATCAACACCTGCCACACCTACACCTGCCACACCTACAGCTGCCACACATACATCTGCCACATCAACACCTGCCACACCTACACCTGCCATACCTACACCTGCCACACCTACACCTGCCACACCTACATCTGCCACACCAACACCTGCTAAACATACACATGCCATACCTGTACCTGTTAATACAATAGGTGAATACACACACACATTTGATTGACTAAAATTAAACTTTAGTCAAACGTTATTTTAAACGTTAAAAAGACGACTTTATATTAATAGTTACAGTGTTACCGCTCTGAAACGTCAATAAAAACGTTGAAAAACGTTTTGTTTGCTGGGTGGCAGGTGCCCTGCACCTACCACACTTTCACCTGCCACAAAGTATCTGCCACACCTGAAATTCATACAGCTGATCTTGCCACACCTGTAACAGCTGTAACCACCACATTTGCAAATGACACACTGGTTTCTGCCACAACTGCATGTACCTCACCAGCACCTGCTACATCTGCACCTGCAACACCTACACCTGCCAAACCAGTATCTGCAACACAAATACATGCCATATCTGCACCTGCCACACTAGTACATCCACACCTGCACCTTCCACTATTGTGCCTGCCACTCCAGTCCCTACCACATCAGCACCTGCCACACTAGTACCTGACACACCTGTAACTGCCACACCTGCATCTGCCACACTTGCGCTGGCCATAATTATGCCTACCACACCGTCCAGCAAATGCAAAATGATCTTGGCCTTTTTTTCGTGTTTATAACGTATAAAATACGTTAATTTTAATCAGTGAAATCGTAGACCGTTGTTGCAAACGTACAACTGACGTTTTAAAACAGTCTAATTTAGGTAAGCGCAAATATTTAATGTGTGTGTGGGTGGTTGTGTCTTAATTGCATATGGTTGGTGTGTGTGTGTGTGTGTGTGTGTGTGTGTGTGTACTCACCTAATTGTACTCACCTAATTGTGCTTGCGGGGGTTGAGCTTTGGCTCTTTGGTCCCGCCTCTCAACTGTCAATCAACTGGTGTACAGATTCCTGAGCCTACTGGGCTCTATTATATCTACATTTGAAACTGTGTATGGAGTCAGCCTCCACCACATCACTTCCCAGTGCATTCCATTTACTCTGACACTAAAAAAGTTCTTTCTAATGTCTCTGTGGCTCATTTGGGTACTCAGCTTCCACCTGTGTCCCCTTGTTCGCACCCCTCCGTGTTGAATAGTTCATCCTTGTTTACCCGGTCAATTCCCCTGAGGATTTTGTAGGTTGTGATCATGTCCCCCCTTACTCTTCTGTCTTCCAGTGTCGTAAGTTGCATTTCCCGCAGCCTTTCCTCATAACTCATGCCTCTTAGTTCTGGGACTAGTCTAGTAGCATACCTTTGGACTTTTCCAGCTTCGTCTTGTGCTTGACAAGGTACGGGCTCGTGTGTGTGTGTGTGTGTGTGTGTGTGTGTGTGTGTGTGTGTGTGTGTGTGTGTGTGTGTGTGTACTCACCTATATGTACTCACCTATATGTGTCTGCAGGATCGAGCATTGACTCTTGGATCCCGCCTTTCGAGTATCAGTTGTTTACAGCAATGACTCCTGTCCCATTTCCCTATCATACCTGGTTTTAAAATTATGAATAGTATTTGCTTCCACAACCTGTTCCTTGAGTGCATTCCATTTTCCCACTACTCTCACGCTAAAAGAAAACTTCCTAACATCTCTGGACTCATCTGAGTTTCCAACTTCCATCCATGTCCCCTCGTTCTGTTACTATTCCGTGTGAACATTTCGTCTATGTCCACTCTGTCAATCCCTCTGAGTATTTTATACGTTCCTATCATGTCCCCTCTCTCCCTTCTTCTTTCTAGTGTCGTAAGGCACAGTTCCCTCAGGCGCTCCTCATACCCATCCCTCGTAGCTCAGGGACGAGTCTCGTTGCAAACCTCTGAACCTTTTCCAGTTTCATTATATGCTTCTTCAGATGGGGACTCCATGATGAGGCGGCATACTCTAAGACTGGCCTCACGTAGGCAGTGTAAAGCGCCCTAAATGCCTCCTTGCTTAGGTTTCTGAATGATGTTCTAACTTTTGCCAGTGTCGAGTACGCTGCTGTCGTTATCCTATTTATATGTGCCTCAGGAGATAGATTAGGTGTTACGTCCACACCCAGGTCTCTCTCGCGCGTCGTCACAGGTAGACTGTTCCCCTTCATTGTGTACTGACCCTTTGGTCTCCTATCTCCTAGTCCCATTTCCATAACTTTACATTTGCTCGTGTTGAATTCCAATAGCCATTTCTCTGACCATCTCTGCAACCTGTTCAGGTCTTCTTGGAGGATCCTGCAATCCTCATCTGTCACAACTCTTCTCATCAACTTTGCGTCATCCGCAAACATCGACATGTAGGACTCTACACCCGTAAACATATCGTTAACATATACAAGAAATAGAATTGGTCCCAGTACCGATCCTTGTGGTACTCCACTTGTTACTGTTCGCCAGTCCGACTTCTCGCCCCTTACCGTAACTCTTTGGCTCCTTCCTGTTAGGTAGTTCCTTATCCATGCTAGGACCTTTCCCCCTACCCCCGCCTGCCTCTCGAGTTTGAACAGCAGTCTCATGTGCGGTACTGTATCAAAGGCTTTTTGGCAGTCCAGAAATATGCAGTCTGCCCAACCATCTCTGTCCTGTCTTATCCTCGTTATTTATCATAGAATTCCAGAAGGTTTGTTAGGCACGATTTCCCTGTCCAGAACCCATGTTGATGTTTGTTCACAAACCTAACGTTCTCCAGGTNAGTCACACACCAGGTGTACCCACTGGTAGGTAGTGTTGTCTGGCTCTTAAGTCACACACCAGGTGTACCCACTGGTTGGGGGTGTTGTCTGGCTCTCAAATCACACAAAGGTGTACCCATTTGCTGGGAGGTGTGTCTGGCTCTCAAGTCACACACCAGGTGTACCCACTGGCTGGGTGTTGTTGTCTGGCTCTCAAGTCACACAAAAGGTGACCCACTGGCTGGACGGCACAGCATGAGCAGTATTACAACCAGTGTGCTACATGAACAGTGATATAACCAGTGCTGGTCTATATGAACAGTGATAACCAGTGCTGTGCTATATATGAAGTGATAACCAGTGCTGTGCTACATGAACAGTGATATAACCAGTGCTGTGCTATATGAACAGTGATGTAACCAGTGCTGTGCTACATGAACAGTGATATAACCAGTGCTGTGCTACATGAACAGTGATATAACCAGTGCTGTGCTTCATGAACAGTGATATAACCAGTGCTGTGATTATGAACAGTGATACAACCAGTGCTGTGCTACATGAAAGTGATAAACCAGTGCTGTACTAATGACAGTGATACAACCATGCTGTACTAATGAACAATGATACAACCAGTGCTGTGCTAATGAACAGTGATACAACCAGTGGTGCTAATGAACAATGATACAACCAGTGCTGTGTTAATGAACAGTGATACAACCAGTGCTGTACTAATGAACAATGATACAACCAGTGCTGTGCTAATGAACATGATACAACCAGTGCTGTACTAATGAACAATGATACAACCAGTGCTGTACTAATGAACAATGATACAACCAGTGCTGTGCTATAGAAAGAGTGCAGCCCATTCTCGGAGCAAATTCATTATTTGAGATACCATACCCACGTCAATACACCAGGAAGTTTTAGATATTTGTGATGGTCTGAACGCATTATGGTTCCAATAATAGTCTACTTCTAAACTGTTAATTTAACTTTTGTCCTAAACATAATATCTCCTCATAACTTTATTGTATTATAAACCACTGGTAAAAAATATAATATTATTTGCTGAACTCTTTTTCCTTGAAATGTTCTGAAGAATTTCGTTTTCCTGCAACCGAAATTCTAGGGCACATAGTCCAAAGAGCACCTGCATGAGTGGTGGGTGTATGTGAACATTACACAGACCACCTGCATGCAACCCGTCCTCGCAAATTCGTATAGTCAATATTGACTTATTAAATACGTGCATAGGTGACATACTAACATAATAGTTTACCTTGAAAAGCTTCATAGAAAAACACCGACCTTACCTAATCTTGTTAGTATGTTAAGATAAGCATCTTATAGCTTCGTAATTACAATTGTTACTTAACCTATTATAGGTATAGGTTAAGTAACAATTGTAATTATGAAGCAATAAGATGCTTATCTTAACATACTAACAAGGTTAGGTAAGGTCGGTGTTTTCTATGAAGCTTTTCAAGGTAAACTATTATGTTTAGTATATCACCTATGACGTATTTAATAAGTCAATATTGACTATACGAATTTGCGAGGACGGGTTGCTGCATGAGTGGTGGGTGTATGTGAACACTACAGAGACTATCTTCATGTGTTGCAGGTGTATGTGAACACTACAGAGACTTCCTTCATGTGTTGCAGGTGTATGTGAACACTACAAAGACCACCTGCATGTGAGGCAGGGGTATGAACACCACAGAGATCCACCTGCATGTGAGGCAGGTGTGTGAACACCACAGAGATCCCTGCATGTGAGGCAGGTGTGTGAACACCACAGAGATCACCTGCATGTGAGGCAGGTGTGTGAACACTACAGAGACCACCTGCATGTGAGGCAGGGGTATGAACACTACAGAGACCACCTGCATGTGTGGCAGGTGTGTGAACACTACAGAGACCACCTGCATGTGTGGCAGGTGTGTGAACACCACAGAGACCACCTGCATGTGTGGCAGGTGTGTGAACACCACAGAGACCACATGCATGTGAGGCAGGTGTGTGAACACTACAGAGACCACCTGCATGTGTGGCAGGTGTGTGAACACTACAGAGACCACCTGGATGTGAGGCAGGGGTATGAACATTACAGAGACCACCTGCATGTGTGGCAGGTGTGTGAACACCACAGAGACCACCTGCATGTGAGGCAGGGGTATGAACACTACAGAGACCACCTGCATGCGAAGCAGGTGTGTGAACACTACAGAGACCACCTGTATGCGAGGCAGGGTGTGTGTAACACTACAGAGACCACCTGTATGCGAGGCAGGTGTGTGAACACTACAGAGACCACCTGTATGTGTGGCAGGGGTGTGAACACTACAGAGACCACCTGTATGCGAGGCAGGTGTGTGTAAACACTACCGAGACTGTAAGAAAACCAACACTAACATATTAATATAATAACATAATAACCGCAATAAGATATGGTTAATTTCCTTTAGTCAGGCAGTAAAGGTATTACAGAAAATAGGATATACATGACGTCACGTTGCAACATATATTTAATAACATCACATATCCTTTAAACTAAAGTCTTATTAGAATTAATAGAACACTGTTTTCTATTCTTTAACTTAATGAATTATACCATAAACTTATGGGCTCCCTCCTATTGTCAAATAGCCAAATCTAGAACCATTCCATGAGAGATGCCTCTTGGGGAAGGAGTGGGGCGAGTCATGGTACGAAAACACAGAGGGCTCCTCGTGAAGTCCCTCTACACTACTAAGATCGCCCAAAACGAACCCCCAACTGTGATTAAGCCACAGCGACTTCACAAATAGGAGTAAGCTTTATATCCGTCTTGGATAACTTATCTATGTTTAGAAGGCCTGATAATGTTAGATTCATTTCGGTTATGATGATGACAACCACATGGGTAAGCCAGGTTCCACAAATTATACAATGTTTCTGTGTTAAACCATTTGTGGACACAGTTTAATACTTTTAGTATTTCCGCAGGTGTAGTTCAACGAAGATGATCCCAGAGAGCTTTAACCCCCTACATAACCTGTGCAGACGCTCCCTTGCTCTAACAAAGATCAACAGCCGCCATTAACAGGACCAGAACAGTCCACATGTGGCAAATCAAAGTCTGATGTACAGGAGGACCAGCTCTCATACCACATTACAATCGAGAGCAATTTAACCACTTAACTAATCATTCTTAGATGTAATACTAACCCATTTTAACAATAAGATTATTCAGTAGTTTATTAGCATTATTATTTATTTGGCTCTGTAATATAACCCCCACAACTATGTGATCAGATAAACACTGGCAGGTTAAACTTTCAAATACAGTCCAATTTGAAGCAACAAATAGCATAAAATGATACAATATAACAAGAAATCAATATTTATAGAGGAATAAAAACAAATGGCTGCTAGCAAATATCCAACACAGACCATCTGCATGTGTGGCTGGCATGTGGCCTCTACGGAGACCAGCTGCATGTGTGGCGGTGTATGAACACTACAGAGACCACCTGCATGCGTGGCGGGTGTATGTGAACACTACAGAGACCACCTGCATGTGTGGCGGGTGTATGTGAACACTACAGAGACCACCTGCATGTGTGGCGGGTGTAGGAACACCAAAGAGACCACCTGCATGTGTGGCGGGTGTATGTGAACACTACAGAGACCACCTGCATGTGTGGCGGGTGTAGGAACACCAAAGAGACCACCTGCATGTGTGGCTAGTGTATGAACACTACAGAGACCATCTGCATGTGTGGCGGGTGTAGGAACACCAAAGAGACCACCTGCATGTGTGGCGTGTGTATGAACACTACAGAGACCACCTGCATGTGTGGCGGGTGTAGGAACACGACATACCTTACCATTTTATGGGAGGTATAACTTGAGGTATACTAATACCATGGCGCAGAGGTCCCGTGTGTGTGTAGTGCAGTTTAAGGCCACACTTACAATACACCTTGACTATAAATGCTTAAGGAACTAGTGTTATGTCCACGAAACTATTACATCAATTAAACAATTAAATCTGTTAAAAAAAAATTTCACTAACACTTAAAAACTATGGGCTCATCATAGCCCGTGCTGCTTGGAACTTTTTGTTCTAAGTAGCGAGTCTTTAACAGCAACAACGAACACTAAGACTGTAAGATGATAAGGCCACCTGTGTTACCCAGGAGGAGCACACAACACCTGCAAGAAGACCATGTATACACACCTTGAGGGAGAGTGTTGACCACGGAGAATAATAAAACACCTGCCAGAAGGACCAGAAACAAACATGCCGGAGCGGTCATGGTGACGATGCTCCCCCGTCGGTGTTTACAACACAACTGAGGAAGCGTCCCGTCACCCCAGCGTACTCCGCCCATGGAGTGTTGCCAAATTTCCCTTCTGACGCAGCCTCATTATTTACATAGAGAATCTGTTGAGTTTTATTATACCAACTCATCTCTCATGATATGATATACGAATATGTTATGAAAGAATAATTATCACTAATAAAGTGAGTACAGAGAACATTAGCTGTAAACATATTTTGATAAGATCATGACGTCACATTTAAGGAAAATATTGCCATTGTAGACCATATGACCTTCCTGGCGTAACTAAGACCTTCCTGCCATATCTGCCATACCTACACCTGCAACACCTGCACTTGCCACACCCGCACCTACTACCCCGCACTTGTAACACACTCGCAACACCCACACATGCCACACACCTGCCACAGCAGTGCATGCCCCACCTGCAAATAACAAAACAGTACCTGCCACTTCTGCACTTCCTACACCGCCCACCTGTCACATCCGCACCTCCCAAACCTGCACCTGAAACACCAGCGTTTGGCACAACTGCACCTGCCACGCCTTACCGTACCACAGCAATACCTGCCACACCTGAACCTGACACACCTGCACATGATACAAAAAAACGTGCAACACTTACACGTGACACATCCATACCTGTCACATCTGCCACACATAAACCTGCCACACATACACCTGCCACATCAACATCTACCACATCAACAACTACCACACTTACACTTGCCACACCTACACCAGCCACACCTACACCTGCCACACCTACACTTGCCATACATTCACCTGTCACATCAACGCCTGCCACACATACACCTGTCACATCAACACCTGCCACACCTACACCTGCCACACACCTACACTTGCCACACCTACACCTGCCACACCTACACTTGCCATACATTCACCAGTCACATCAACACCTGCCACATCAACACCTGCCACATCAACATCTGCCACACATACACTTGCCACACACACCTGCCACATAAACACCTACCACACCTACACTTGCCACACATCCACTTGCCACACATACACCTGTCACATCAACACCAGGCACACATACACTTGCCACACATACACCTGCCACATCAAAACCTACGACACCTACACCTGCCACACCAACACCTGCCACACATTCACCTGCCACACTTTCACCTGCCACACATACATCTGCCACATCAACACCTGCCACACCAACATCTGCCACACCTACACCTGCCACACATACACCTGCCACATCAACACCTACCATACCTACACCTGCCACACCAACACCTGCCACACCTACACCTGCCACACCTACACCTGCTAAACATACACCTGCCATACCTGTACCTGCTACACATACACCTACCACATCAACACCTGCTACACCTAAACCTGCCACATCTACACTTGCCACACCTACACCTGCCACACCTACACTTGACATACATACACCTGCCACACCAACACCTGTCACACCTACACCTGCCACACCTACACCTGCCATACATACACCTGCCACATCAACATCTGCCACACATACACCTGCCACATCAACATCTGCCACACATACACCTGCCACACATACACCTGCCACACCTACACCTGCCACACATACACTTGCCACACATACACCTGTCACATCAACACCTGCCACACATACACTTGCCACACATACAACTACCACATCAACATCTGCCACACCTACACCTGCCACACCTAAACCTGCTACACATTCACCTGCCCTACACACACATCTGCCACATCAACACCTGCCACACCTACACCTGCCACACATACACCTGCCACATCAACACCTGCCATACCTACACCTGCCACACCAACACCTGCCACACCTACACCTGCCACACTTACACCTGCTACACATACACCTGGTAAACATACACTTGTCATACCTGTACCTGCTACACATACAACTACCACATCAACACCTACCACACCTACACCTGTCACACCTACACTTGCCACACCGACACCGGCCAAACCTACACTTGCCATACATACACCTGCCACACCAACACTGGCCACACCTACACCTGCCACACCTACACTTGCCATACATTCACCTGTCACATCAACAAATGCCCCACATACACCTGCCACATCAACACCTGCCACATCAACATCTGCCACACATTTACTTGCCACACATACACCTGCCACATAAACACCTGGCACACATACACCTGCCACACCTACACCTGCCACATCTACACGGCTAAACATATACCTGCCATTCCTGTACCTCCTACATATACACCTACCACACCAACAACTGCCACACCTGCACCTGCCATACCTACACCTGCCACACATTCACCTGCCACAAATACATCTGCCTCATCAACGCCTACCACACCAACACCTGCCACACCAACACCTGCCACACCTACACCTGCCACACATACACCTGCCACATCAACACCTGCCATACCTACACCTGCCACACCAACACCTGCTATACCTACACCTGCCAAACCAACACCTGCCACACCTACACCTGCCACACCTACACCTTCCACACCTACACCTGCTAAACATACACCTGCCATATCTGTACCTGCTACACATATACCTACCACATCAACACCTGCAACACCTACACCTGCCACACTGTAACGTCCGAAATGTAATCTTTGTATTCTACTACTGTTTACCATTGTAATACCCCTAATAATCAACACGGTAATCCACATTGTAATATCTCTGAATCATCTGCTACTTCTTTCTCTCTTCACTTAATAACCCAGCTCAACTCTGTTACAGTCCAGTATGACCCCTCACTGGACTGCCACGAATATAAACTGAATATTAACTGAGGAAGGTACATCCATAACAAGGGTTATGGATAACAACAATACGTTAATAAACACTGCCACCACCTTCCCGTCCAACCATACCTGAATGTGTCTATCACCGATTCCCCAGGAAGGCAAGGAACCAGTAATCAATGTTGGGAATTAGTTTGTTTAGTTTACTTTACTTATTTAAATCCAAGGGCAACTGTAATATTTACTAAATGGAGGAGAACATGGGGTTTCCAATTCACCACATAAAAATGACAAGGTAGAGAAAATATATCAAAGGGAAGTTAAGTGAATACCACTAGACAAGTTATACAATTTATTATATGAATCACGTAAATTAAGACAATTTGAACATATACCCTATTCTATTCCCCTAGAGGCATGATGGATATCTACTAAGGACATGAAACAAGTGCACAATACCTTAAATAACACACTGCGGCCAAGGTGTTGATGGCGGTCCTCCGCCCCTTTGGATGCGGGCTGGCAGCTCTCCAGTCCCGAAAACACTCCCAAGACACACTAAATGAAATTTTGTTTTACCAGCTTATTGCTGGGAAGGACTACACCTCCCACCATCTAATACAGCCCCAGGGCTCCACCCATTATTTTGGCAATGGCCAACCATTTTACACTTAGGCCTGAGGTCTGGCTCTCTAGGGCCAATAAGGACTTGGCCCTAGAGACCTTTTGGTCTCTCAAAGTTCTAGCTCGGATCACTTTAATCGCACCCTGGAATTAACACTGACGACCCGATGATCGTATGGCTAGACACAAAACTAGAATTTATTCCCAAAACAGATTTTCCAAGCGACTTCGAAAAATATCGTCACAAAAATTTACCACGATTTTCACCGAGTGTACTCTGCTTTCACTTTAATGCACTGCACTTCACTTCACTTGAAAACCGTAAACCACTCACCTTCGTAATTCTCCCAGAGCATTAATACTGCACGAACAAAACTCCAGAATTAAAAAATGTAAAACAAATACTTAGAAAATAGTAACACTTATATACGATAATTACCTAAACAAGGGGGAATACTTAACTAACGAAGGGATGCTTAACCTGAAAGGGAACTTAATATACAGGGAACTTAATGTAGTACTTAAGGAGATCTCGATTTAACCTATAACCGTCCCGTCCCGGCCCGCCCTGTCGCTTTACCAACCCTAGGTAACCACATCCACCTAGATCCCGACAGTACCAAATAATCCCGTCCTTCGCGGTCAACGGTTAGACTAGATAGCGGAACAACCGACGGATCTAACTGTCCGACACCACCGTAATTCCGTTGCTAGACAATCTACTACGCCATCCCTCAGTAACTCTTGGTACCTTCATGGTTGTACCGTAGAAATCTAGCGATGGGTCGCCTAACATGCCCTCGGGGATAAATAATTAGCGTCCTAATACTTCCCCGCTCAGACAATTCGAAACCTAGAATTGTTGTTGCAAAACCACCATGCAACACCCTTGTCCGTAGTTGCAGAGGGTCGAGAAAAAGTACCCTGTCCAACTACCCAAGGCGGCCTCCACACTTAACTGCCTGCTAGCGCATACTTAAGTGCCTGTAATAAACCTTACCAGCCTCTCAAGACCCTAGAATCGCCTACTCTATGCAAATCGCACCAAATAGGATTACCGTCGACTCTATCTCATGGGCCCCGGCCGCACTCACACCACACAGAATAACCGAACGGACAGACGCGTAAGGCTTCAATAATCGTCAAGAAATATTGAAACACCGCTGCTACCATTGTAACGTCCGAAATGTAATCTTTGTATTCTACTACTGTGTACCATTGTAATACCCCTAATAATCAACACGGTAATCCACATTGTAATATCTCTGAATCATCTGCTACTTCTTTCTCT
>WNGS01167042.1:184180-205648 GCA_020271785.1 Procambarus virginalis | reverse complement strand
ACACACAGGGCTGCGCCACAACACACAGGGCTGCACCACAACACACAGGGCTGCGCCACAACACACAGGGCTGCACCACAACACACAGAGCTGCGCCACAACACACAGGGCTGCACCACAACACACAGGGCTGCACCACAACATACAGGGCTGCACCACAACATACAGGGCTGCACCACAACACACAGGGCTGCCCCACAACACACAGGGCTGCGCCCACAACACACAGGGCTGCACCACAACATACAGGGCTGCACCACAACACACAGGGGCTGCACCACAACATACAGGGCTGCACCACAACACACAGGGCTGCACCACAACACACAGGGCTGCGCCACAACACACAGGGCTGCACCACAACATACAGGGCTGCACCACACACCACAGGGGCTGCACCACAACATACAGGGCTGCACCACAACATACAGGGCTGCACCACAACACACAGGGCTGCGCCACAACACACAGGGCTGCGCCACAACACACAGGGCTGCGCCACAACACACAGGGCTGCACCACAACATACAGGGCTGCACCACAACACACAGGGCTGCGCCACAACACACAGGGCTGCACCACAACATACAGGGCTGCACCACAACACACAGGGCTGCACCACAACACACAGAGCTGCACCACAACACACAGGGGCTGCACCACAACATACAGGGCTGTACAGCAACACATACGGGCTGTACCACAACACACAGGGCTGCACCACAACACATACGGGCTGTACCACAACACACAGGGCTGCACCACAACACACAGGGGCTGTACCACAACATACAGGGGCTGCACCACAACACACAGGGCTGCGCCACAACACACAGGGGCTGCACCACAACACACAGGGGCTGCACCACAACACACACGGGGTAGCACCACAAGACACACGGTGCACCACAACACACAGGGGCTGCAACAAAACACACAGGGCTGCGCCACAACACACAGGGGCTGCACCACAACACACAGGGGCTGCACCACAACACACACGGGGTAGCACCACAAGACACACGGTGCACCACAACACACAGGGGCTGCAACAAAACACACAGGGCAGCACCACAACACACACGGGGTAGCACCACAAGACACACGGTGCACCACAACACTCAGGTGCACCACAACACACACGGCTGCACCACGACACACACAGCTCCACCACAACACACACTGTGCACCACAACACACAGGGCTGCACCACAAGACACACATCTGCACAACAACACAAAGGGCTGCACCACAACACACAGGGCTGCACCACAAGACACACATCTGCACAACAACACAAAGGGCTGCACCACAACACACAGGGCTGCACCACAAGACACACATCTGCACAACAACACAAAGGGCTGCACCACAATACACAGGGCTGCAACAAAACACACAGGGCAGCACCACAACACACAGGGCTGCACCACAACACACAGGGCTGCACCACAACACACAGGGCAGCACCACAACACACACGGGGTAGCACCACAACACACACACGGTGCACCACAACACACAGGGCTGCACCACAACACACACGGCTTTACCACAACACGCACAGCTGCACCACAACACACACGATGCACCACAACACACAGGGCTGCACCACATGACACACGGCTGCACCACAACACACCAGCTGCACCAATCACCACCCACAAAGTGGTGATTAGCTGAGAACCTGGGGTTACCTTCTATAGCAACACGTGACTCGAGTGCTATGCGATGCTTGCCTTGACTGACCCTTCTGACGTTCTCCAGATAATTCATGTTGAAACCTGCACAGCTAAGGCTTACATTAGTTTCAGTAGTTAGTGACTAACCCTAGAACATTTCCTATTGAAATATAACTAATATTATAATTACTATTGAATGACCCCCCATGATATGTGCTCGGGTAACACCCAGCAGAAGTTAAAATTTTAACTAATACAGTCCACTTTCTTTTAATACAGTCCATTTGATTTAATCAGGTAAATTAAAAAATTTACCTGCTGGGATATTCCCCACACGGACATGATGAACGCTGAGAGGAGGATAGACAATAATGACCTGAACAGACAGGCGGTAAGGAGGACCAAGAGACACAGGGGAGGGCTGAGAAAAAGGAGTGAGGCCAGAAGTGAAGGAGGGCACAGGAGACAAGGAAGACCGGGAAGGAAGGAAACACCAGCTGGACAACCAGGAGGAAGACCCTCTGGCCCAGAATGCAAAGGAGCAGACGGAACAGATGAGGTGGTGAAGGTGTCGGGGTCGAAGGCCTCGAAACAGTTGTGAAACTGAGAAAGCAGGAGAGGGCGAGAAGAAGAGGAACGCAATACAGGAGCATAAGACATTCCAGAGAATGATGAACTACACGGAACCTGATGCCTTGCCTGAGGAAAAGACAAATGATCACGAGACTTCAAATTGATGATGGCTTCCTCAATTTGAAATGCACACATGTGTGGGATGATTGATTGATGAAGATTAAGCCACCCAAAGGTTGCACGGGCATGAATAGCCCGTAAGTGTGGCCCTTTGAAGCCATTACCACTCATTAGCTGATACTGGAGATCTGTGGAGGTGCGACTGAACCTATGGAGAGGTCGTGACCTCTACATGGAGGGAGAGGCAGGGTGGGCGTCACCGCAATTGATGCAGAGAGTTGGGAAAAAGGGCACTTCAAATGAGACCGAGGTTCCACACATTGGACAGAGAGACCTCACTTGTACACTGAAGGGACCATGCCCAATCTCCAGCACACTGCTGAAAAGGCGAGGAAAGAGGATGTACTCCTAAACAGATCATCTGGCTCCAGCAAAAATGACTGAAGATGGAAGGGACTTACTATCAAACGTGACCTTCACAACGCGAAGAGGTTGACGACGACAACCATGAGTATGTGGAATGAAGGTATCCACCTGGATGATTGAATGGCTTTTTACCTCAAGGATGAACTCAATATCCTCATGGCAGTTTTAAAGTTCCCTGTCACCAGTTCTGACATGGTGCAAGAGAAGAATTGTGCCAATGCAGGCATTCAACATGGCATTTTTGGAGATCCGAACAGGGGGGTCTCCCCCAATGCAGGACAACAAAACCAAGCGGGCAGCCACATCCTGAGAATGGGCTGCAACAACATAGGTACTGGTACGGGTGGGGTTGAAGGTGACCAACGTATCTATCGAATCAAGAAGGTGCTTATGCAGAAATAAATCATCAGGACGAGTAGGGTCAACATGACTAAAATCAAAATACTTAGTCCATGTAGCAGGATCAAACAAAGCTTGGAAAGGAGATTGAGAAGAAATCAAGCGTGAGCAAGTGCTTGATTGGCATAAGGACGCCAAACACCCCCGGTAAGAGAGGGGGGGTGGCAAAAGGCGCAGTTGTGATAACTAGAGATGGAGCCATGGAAGGTGAGGAGGTCGTCACTAATGAGGGGCTTGGAGCTCAACCCTGCCACAGAGGTGGGAAGGGAGCATAGAGAGGCATTTGGGAGAGTCCTAGACAGAACATGGTCATTGGCCCAATGCAGCAGGGGATACAGAGCCCAATCTTCCAACACAGTGTATCTTCGGGGCTTGGTCGCCCACCCCATATGTCTGGGAAGTAAAATTAGGGTCAGTCATTGGCATAATAACGAGCAGGAAAGAATTTAATTCACAAATAAGGCCCCACAAATAACGTCCCATTCCCACCATGGAGCCACCATTAGAGATTAGGACATATGACAAGACAGGGCCCCAAGGAGTGCAACGTGAGTATACACTACGAAATAACCACCTTAAGAACCGTCAATCCATCGAGATCGGGTTCAGCAACGAAGACGAAGATTGACAATAAAAGCGTTCCTTCGCTCGCAACGTCGGGTACCGCAGTTCTACATGTGAGTGTGTGCTTCCCCAAACACCAGGGTGTCAAAAGATGAAGCCCGAAAGAATAATCAAGACGAGCAAAAGGTCGGAGGGAAAGACAATGAGAAACGAGAAGAGAGGGTAGGAAAAACTAAATATAAAGTAGAGGAAATAGCAACCAGAACAATTAGTGAAGATGGCAGCAGGAGTATAAGGCTTCAAAAAGGTGGAAGACTGTGCCGTGGAGCATCACACCCCTGCAGTCGCCCACCAAGCCCTCTCACGACGACTATGGGCTGGAAAGGGAGAGGCTGATCTCTGGTAATCTCAAAATTTTCCTAGGTTTCTAGACTTGCTGATGCCTCTCTCATTTCAGTGACTAAAAGACTTCTTCTTGCTCTATTGTGAAGACCTCCTATAATCTCATGTTGAGTTCTTCACACACATCCTTGTCATTCTCTGTGTAGCTGTTCTCCCCTTTTCTCAGCTTCATTGCCTGTTCCTGAACTGTCGTTTTCCTACTGATATTGCTATGGATCAGTTTTGGTTGGGTCTTGGCTTTACTTACGATGCCATTTTCATACTGTCTCTCACACACCAGGTGCACTCACTGGCTGGGTGGGGTTACCTGGCTCTCAAGTCACACACCAGGTGTACCCACTGGCTAGGTGGTGTTGTCTGGCTCTCAAGTCACAAACCAGCTGTACCCACTGTCTGGGTGGTGTTGTCTGGCTCTCAAATCACACATCAGGTGTACCCATTAGCTGGGATGTGTAGCCTGGCTTTCAAGTCACACTCCAGGTGTACGCACTGGCTGGGAGGTGTTACCTGGCTCTCAAATCACACACCAGGTGTACCCACTGGCTGGGTAGTATTGTCTGGCTCTCAAGTCACACACCAGGTGTATCCACTGGCTGGACGGCATCAGCATGAACAGTGATACAACCAGTGCTGTGCTACATGAACAGTGATATAACCAGTGCTGTGCTACATGAACAGTGATATAACCAGTGCTGTGCTACATGAACAGAGATACAATCAGTGCTGTGCTACATGAACAGAGATACAATCAGTGCTGTGCTAATGAACAGTGATACAACCAGTGCTGTGCTATAGAAAGAGTGCAGCCCATTCTCAGAGCAAATTCATTACATTGAGAAACCATACCCACGTCAATACACCAGGAAAGTTCTAGATATTTGTGATGGTCTGAACGCATTATGGTTCCAATAATAGTCTACTTCTAAACCGTTAATTTAACTTTTGTCCTAAACAGAAAATCTCCTCATAACTTTATTGTATTATAAATCACTGGTAAAAAATATAAATATTATATGCTGAACTTTTTTTCCTTTCAATGTTCTGAAGAATTTAGTTTTCCTACAACCGAAATACTAGGGCACATAGTCCAAAGAGAACCTGCATGAGTGGTGGGTGCATGTGAACACTACAGAGACCACCTGCATGTGTGGCAGGTGTGTGAACACTACCGAGACCACCTGCATGTGTGGCAGGTGTGTGAACACTACCGAGACCACCTGCATGTGAGGCAGGTGTGTGAACACTACCGAGACCACCTGCATGTGAGGCAGGTGTGTGAACACTACCGAGACCACCTGCATGTGTGGCAGGTGTGTGAACACTACAGAGACCACCTGCATGTGAGGCAGGTGTGTGAACACTACCGAGACCACCTGCATGTGAGGCAGGTGTGTGAACACTACCGAGACCACCTGCATGTGTGGCAGGTGTGTGAACACTACAGAGACCACCTGCAGGTGTGTGAACACTACAGAGACCACCTGCATGTGAGGCAGGTGTGTGAACACTACAGAGACCACCTGCATGTGAGGCAGGTGTGTGAACACTACAGAGACCACCTGCATGTGAGGCAGGTGTGTGAACACTACCGAGACCACCTGCATGTGAGGCTGGTGTGTGAACACTACAGAGACCACCTGCATGTGAGGCAGGTGTGTAAACACTACCGAGACCACCTGCATGTGAGGCAGGTGTGTAAACACTACCGAGACCACCTGCATGTGAGGCAGGTGTGTAAACACTACCGAGACTGTCGGAAAGCCAACACTAACATACTAATATAATTACACAATAACCGCAATAAGATATGGTTAATTTCCTTTAGTCAGACAGTAAAGGTATTACAGAAAATAGGATATCCATGACGTCACGTTACAACATATATTTAATAACATCACATATCCTTTAAAATCTAAGCATTAGAATTAACAGAACACTGTTTTCTATTCTCTAATATAATGAAATATACCATAAACTTATGGGCTCCCTCCTATTGTCAAATAATCTGATCTAGAACCATTCCATTAGAGATGCCTCTTGGGGAAGGAGTGGGGCGAGTCATGGTACGAAAACACAAGAGCTCCTCGTGAAGTCACTCTACACTACCAAGATCGCCCAACTGTGATTAAGCCACAGCGACTTCACTAATAGGAGTACCCTGTATAACCGTCTTGGATAACTTTTCTATGTTTAGAAGGCCTGATAATATTAGATTCATTTCGGTTATGATGATGACAACCACATGGGTAAGCCAGGTACCACAAATTATACAAAGTTTCCGTGTTATATAAACCATTTGTGGATACAGTTTAGTACTTCTTAGTATTTCCGCAGGTGTAGTTCAACGAAGATGATCCCAGAGAGCTTTAACCTCCTACATAACCTGTGCAGACGCTTCCTTCCTCTAACAAAGACCAACAGCCGCTATTAACGGGACCAGAAGAGTCCACATGTGGCAAATCAAAGTCTGATGTACAGGAGGACCAGCTCTCATACCACATTACAACCGAGAGCAATTTAACCACTTAACTAATCATTCTTAGATGTAATACTAACCCATTTTAACAATAAGATTATTCAGTAGCTTATTAGCATTAATATTTATTTGGCTGTGTAACATAACCCCCACAACTATTAGCAGCTTAAACTTTAAAACACAGTCAACTTGAAGTAATGAATGTTTTAGCTGCTAAAGAAAACAGATTTGAAATTAAATTCCTATGGATACCATCACATGTTGGCATCTCAAGGCGTGACACTGTTGATATGCTTACAAAGACAGCCTGTAGAAAACCAGTAGTAGAAATTGATATGGGTGTTTCATTAGCAGTGACAAAGAGAATACTTAAACAAATATCTAATGAAAATCTCACCGACCTAATAAAATCACAAAGACCTGAAAGTTGTAGCATTAAATATTATGATAGATATCGTAAGGAGACATTCACATACGGGACTAATAGAGCAAGAACCCGGCAATGTGATGTTATAGTGGCCAGAATACGCCTGGGATATAGACGTATCTGGCAGCTTTCTCAAAACCCAAATGTCGAGTACACAATGGATCAACTTTGTGAAAGAGAAAACATGCAATCTCTTGAACATTATATTGTATAATGTCCCATATTGACTGACTTTCGCCCCCCTGGGCTAAGGTATGCTGAACTGTGTAATTACTATATGAGTACAGGAACATTTGATATATTGGACTTGTACCCAAGATTAACCATGTAATGTATCTATTATAGAATGTATGTATGTGACGTAACTACATAACCTGAGCTTGTAAAAGCACCTTAATCAACTTCAGTGATTAAGTGCTTAATTGCACACTAGTTTCTCTGTCAGCTATCTCACCCTGTCCGAGTAAAAGAGACAAATGTATGTGAATGCATGTGTGTGTGTAAATATGCATGTATATATGTATATGTACGTATATATGTGTATATGTATATGTAAGTATATGTGTGTGTATGTATATGTATGTGTATAAAGTACATATGGAAGCTGATCAGAATTGCATTTCACCTATGTAAATGGACATTAATGACACTTCGAACACTTTATGTAGGGCATACGTAAATCTGTGTATCTATGTATTTACGTATATAAATTAGCTTAGCATTTTAAAAGTACCGAATAACCTTCTGTGGTTGATTGTTCAATAAATCCCTGAACTATATGTCTAACTGATCACTAACCCTGTCCATGGAGGACAAAAGAAAATGTATATATGTTGGTTAGCATTGTAAATGTGTGGCCACGTCTGTGGTAGAAAAAACTTAAGTAAAATAAATAATGCAATTATACAATATAACAAGAAATCAATGTTTATAGAGGAATAAAAACAAATGGCTGCTAGCAATATCCAACACAGAGCATCTGCATGTGTGGCTGGCATATGGCCTCTACGGAGACCAGCTACATGTGTGGCTGGCATATGGCCTCTACGGAGACCAGCTACATGTGTGGTGGGTGTATGAACACTACAGAGACCAGCTGCATGTGCGGCGGGTGTATGAACCTACACAGACCACCTGTATGTGTGGCGGGTGTAGGAACACTACAGAGACCACATACATGTGTGCCAGGTGTAGGAACACCACAGAGACCACTGCATGTGTGCGGGTGTATGAACACCACAGAGACCACCTGCATGTGTGGCGGGTGTAGGAACACCACAGAGACCATCTGCATGTGTGGCGGGTGTAGGAACACCACAGAGACCACCTGCATGTGTAGCAGGTGTAAGAACACCACAGTGACCACCTGCATGTGTGGCGGGTGTATGACCACCTGCATGTGTGGCGGGTGTATGAACACCACAGAGACCACCTGCATGTGTGGCGGGTGTAGGTCAACACCACAGAGACCACCTACATGTGTAGCGGGTGTAGGAACACTACAGAGACCACATACATGTGTGCCAGGTGTAGGAACACCACAGAGACCACCTGCATGTGTAGCAGGTGTAAGAACACCACAGTGGACCACCTGCATGTGTGGCGGGTGTAGGAACACCACAGAGACCACCTGCATATGTAGCGGGTGTAGGTCAACACCACAGAGACCACCTGCATGTGTGGCGGGTGTATGAACACCACAGATACCACCTGCATTTGTGGCGGGTGTAGGTCAACACCACAGTGACCACCTGCATGTGTGGCGGGTGTAGGTCAACACCACAGAGACCACCTGCATGTGTGGCGGGTGTATGAACACCACAGAGACCACCTGCATGTGTGGCGGGTGTAGGTCAACACCACAGTGACCACCTGCATGTGTGGCGGGTGTAGGAACACTACAGAGACCACCTGCATGTGTGGCGGGTGTAGGTCAACACCACAGAGACCACCTGCATGTGTGGCGGGTGTAGGTCAACACCACAGAGACCACCTGCATGTGTGGCGGGGTGTAGGTCAACACCACAGAGACCACCTGCATGTGTGCGGGTGTATGAACACCACAGAGACCACCTGCATGTGTGGCGGGTGTATGAACACCACAGAGACCACCTGCATGTGTGGCGGTGTAGGTGAACACCACAGAGACCACCTGCATGTGTGGCGGGTGTAGGTCAACACCACAGAGACCACCTGCATGTGTGGCGGGTGTAGGAACACTACAGAGACCACCTGCATGTGTGGCGGGTGTAGGTCAACACCACAGAGACCACTGCATGTGTGGCGGGTGTATGAACAATACAGAGACCACCTGCATGTGTGGCGGGTGTAGGAACACCACAGAGACCACCTGCATGTGTGGCGGGTGTAGGAACACCACAGAGACCACCTGCATGTGTGGCGGGTGTATGAACACCACAGAGACCACCTGCATGTGTGGCGGGTGTATGACCACCTGCATGTGTGGCGGGTGTATGAACACACAGAGACCACCACCTGCATGTGTGGCGGGTGTAGGTCAACACCACAGAGACCACCTGCATGTGTGGCGGGTGTAGGAACACCACAGAGACCACATGCATGTGGCGGGTGTAGGACACCACAGAGACCACCTGCATGTGTAGCAGGTGTAGAACACCACAGGACCACCTGCATGTGTGGCGGGTGTAGGACACCACAGAGACCACCTGCATGTGTAGCGGGTGTAGGTCAACACCACAGAGACCACCTGCATGTGTGGCGGTGTATGAACACCACAGAGACCACCTGCATTTGTGGCGGGTGTAGGAACACCACAGAGACCACACTGCATGTGTGGCGGGTGTAGGTCACACCACAGAGACCACCTGCATGTGTGGGGGTGTATGAACACCACAGAGACCACCTGCATTTGTGGCGGGGTGTAGGTCAACAACACAGAGACCACCTGCATGTGTGGCGGGTGTAGGAACACCACAGAGACCACCTGCATGTGTGGCGGGTGTAGGTCAACACCACAGAGACCACCTGCATGTGTGGCGGGTGTAGGAACACCACAGAGACCACCTGCATGTGTGGCGGGTGTAGGTCAACACCACAGAGACCACCTGCATGTGTGGGGTGTATGAACACCACAGAGACCACCTGCATGTGTGGCGGGTGTATGAACACCACAGAGACCACCTGCATGTGTGGCGGGTGTAGGTCAACACCACAGAGACCACCTGCATGGTGGCGGGTGTAGGTCAACACCACAGAGACCACCTGCATGTGTGGCGGGTGTAGGAACACCACAGAGACCACCTGCATGTGTGGCGGGTGGGTCAACACCACAGAGACCACCTGCATGTGTGGCGGGGTGTATGAACACCACAGAGACCACCTGCATGTGTGGCGGGTGTATGAACACCACAGAGACCACCTGCATGTGTGGCGGGTGTAGGTCAACACCACAGAGACCACCTGCATGTGTGGCGGGTGTAGGTCAACACCACAGAGACCACCTGCATGTGTGGCGGGTGTAGGTCAACACCACAGAGACCACCTGCATGTGTGGCGGGTGTAGGAACACCACAGAGACCACCTGCATGTGTGGCGGGTGTATGAACACCACAGAGACCACCTGCATGTGTGGCGGGTGTAGGTCAACACCACAGAGACCACCTGCATGTGTGGCGGGTGTAGGAACACCACAGAGACCACCTGCATGTGTGGCGGGTGTATGAACACCACAGAGACCACCTGCATGTGTGCGGGTGTAGGTCAACACCACAGAGACCACCTGCATGTGTGGCGGGTGTATGAACACCACAGAGACCACCTGCATGTGTGGCGGGTGTAGGAACACCACAGAGACCACCTGCATGTGTGGCGGGTGTATGAACACCACAGAGACCACATGCATGTGTGGCGGGTGTATGAACACCACAGAGTCCACCTGCATGTGTGGCGGTGTATGAACACCACAGAGACCACCTGCATGTGTGGCGGGTGTAGGAACCACACAGAGACCACCTGCATGTGTGGCGGGTGTAGGTCAACACCACAGAGACCACCTGCATGTGTGGCGGGTGTAGGTCAACACCACAGAGACCACCTGCATGTGTGGCGGGTGTATGAACACCACAGAGACCACCTGCATGTGTGGCGGGTGTCGGTGAAACACCACAGAGACCACCTGCATGTGTGGCGGGTGTAGGAACACCACAGAGACCACATGCATTGTGGGCGGTGTAGGAACACCACAGAGACCACCTGCATGTGTGGCGGGTGTAGGAACACCACAGAGACCACCTGCATGTGTGGCGGGTCTATGAACACCACAGAGACCACCTTCATGTGTAGCGGGTGTAGGTCACCACCACAGAGACCACCTGCATGTGTAGCGGGTGTAGTAACACCACAGAGACCACCTTCATGTGTAGCAGGTGTAGGAACACCACAGAGACCACCTGCATGTGTGGCAGGTGTAGGTCAACACCACAGAGACCACCTGCATGTGTGGCGGGTGTATGTCAACACCACCGAGACCACCTGCATGTGTAGCGGATGTAGGAACACCACAGAGACCACCTGCATGTGTGGCGGGTGTAGGTCAACACCACAGAGACCACCTGCATGTGTGGCGAGTGTATGAACACACAGAGACCACCTGCATGTGTGGCGGGTGTATGAACACCACTGAGACCACCTGCATGTGTGGCGGGTGTAGGTCAACACCCAGAGACCACCTGCATGTGTGGCGGGTGTAGGAACACCACAGAGACCACCTGCATGTGTGGCGGGTGTAGGTCAACACCACAGAGACCACCTGCATGTGTGGCGGTGTATGAATACCACAGAGACCACCTGCATGTGTGGCGGGTGTATGAACACCACTGAGACCACCTGCATGTGTGACGGGTGTAGGTCAAACCACAGAGACCACCTGCATGTGTGGCGGGTGTAGGAACACCACAGAGACCACCTGCATGTGTGGCGGGTGTAGGTCAACACCACAGAGACCACTGCATGTGTGGCGGGTGTATGAACACCACAGAGACCACCTGCATGTGTGGCGGGTGTAGGTCAACACCACAGAGACCACCTGCATGTGTGGCGGGTGTAGGTCAATACCACAGTGACCACCTGCATGTGTGGCGGGTGTAGGTCAACACACAGAGACCACCTGCATGTGTGGCGGTGTAGGTCAACACCACAGAGACCACCTGCATGTGTGGCGGGTGTAGGTCAACACCACAGAGACACCTGCATGTGTGGCGGGTGTAGGTCAACACCACAGAGACCACCTGCATGTGTGGCGGGTGTAGGTCAACACCACAGTGACCACCTGCATGTGTGGCGGGTGTAGGTCAACACAACAGAGACCACCTGCATGTGTGGCGGGTGTAGGTAACACCACAGAGACCACCTGCATGTGTGGCGGGTGTATGAACACCACAGAGACCACCTTCATGTGTGGCGGGTGTAGGTCAACACCACAGACCACCTGCATGTGTGGCGGGTGTATGAACACTACATACCTTACCATTCTAAGGNCCACAACACACAGGGCTGCAACACAACACACAGGGCTGCACCACAACACACAGGGCAGCACCACAACACACAGGGCTGCACCACAACACACAGGGCTGCACCACAACAACACAGGGCTGCACCACAACAATACAAGGCTGTACCACAACAACACAAGGCTGTACCACAACAACACAAGGCTGTACCACAACAACACAAGGCTGTACCACAACAACACAAGGCTGTACCACAACAACACAAGGCTGCACCACAACAACACAAGGCTGCAACACCACTCTAGGCAGATTACGCAGTAAAGACATTATATACATTACGCGAGAGCTACAAGAATGTATTGTATAAAATTCTATTCTGGCAAAGTCGAATCAGATTCAGCTGCAGTTCGCCTCTGTTTTCCTCCTTCAATGACATGAATTTCCTGGCCATTGTGGGATGATCATGGTTCAAGACGATAATGTGTGGTGATTTGCTCCACCCAATAATCATCCTTGTCCTTGAGTGTGACGCTTCTCTAACAATATGAGGCTTCTCCAACAGTGTGACGCTTCTCCAATAGTGTGTGACGCTTCTCCAACAGTGTGTGACGCTTCTCCAACAGTGTGTGACGTTTCTCCAACAGTGTGACGCTTCTCCAACAGTGTGACGCTTCTCCAACAGTGTGAGGCTTCACTAAGTTTGTAGCTTCACCAACAGTGTGACGCTTCTCCAACAGTGTGACGCTTCTCCAACAGTGTGACGCTTCTCCAATAGTGTGACGCTTCAACAACAGTGTGACGTTTCTCCAACAGTGTGACGCTTCTCCAACAGTGTGACGCTTCTCCAACAGTGTGAGGCTTCACTAAGTTTGTAGCTTCACCAACAGTGTGACGCTTCTCCAACAGTGTGACGCTTCTCCAACAGTGCGACGCTTCTCCAACAGTGCGACGCTTCTCCAACAGTGCTACGCTTCTCCAACAGTGTGACGCTTCTCCAACAGTGTGACGCTTCTCCAACAGTGCGTGACGCTTCTCCAACAGTGTGTGACGCTTCTCCAACAGTGTGTGACGCTTCTCCAACAGTGTGTGACGCTTCTCCAACAGTGTGTGACGCTTCTCCAACAGTGTGCGACGCTTCTCCAACAGTGTGCGACGCTTCTCCAACAGTGTGTGACGCTTCTCCAACAGTGTGTGACGCTTCTCCAACAGTGTGTGACGTTTCTCCAACAGTGTGTGACGCTTCTCCAACAGTGTGACGCTTCTCCAACAGTGTGTGACGCTCCTCCAACAGTATGACGCTTCTCCAACAGTGTAACGCTTCACCTACAGTGTGAGGCTTCACTAAGTGTGATGCTTCACCAACAGTGTGACGCTTCACCAACAGTGTGACTCTTCACCAACAGTGTGACGCTTCACCAACAGTGTGACACTTCACCAACAGTGTGACACTTCACCAACAGTGTGACGCTTCACCAACAGTGTGACGCTTCACCAACAGTGTGACGCTTCACCAACAGTGTGAGGCTTCTCCAGGAGTGTGAGGCTTCACCAACAGTGTGAGGCTTCACCAAGAGAGTGAGGCTTCACCAAGAGTGTGAGGCTTCACCAAGAGTGTGAGGCTTCACCAAGAGAGTGAGGCTTCACCAAGAGAGTGAGGCTTCACCAAGAGAGTGAGGCTTCACCAAGAGAGTGAGGCTTCACCAAGAGTGTGAGGCTTCACCAAGAGAGCGAGGCTTCAAGAGTGAGGCTTCACCAAGAGAGTGAGGCTTCACCAAGAGAGTGAGGCTTCACCAAGAGAGCGAGGCTTCACCAAGAGAGCGAGGCTTCACCAAGAGAGCGAGGCTTCACCAAGAGTGAGGCTTTACCAACAGTGTGAGGCTTCTCCAGGAGTGTGAGGCTTCACCAACAGTGTGAGGCTTCACCAAGAGAGTGAGGCTTCACCAAGAGTGTGAGGCTTCACCAAGAGTGTGAGGCTTCACCAAGAGAGTGAGGCTTCACCAAGAGAGCGAGGCTTCAAGAGTGAGGCTTCACCAAGAGAGTGAGGCTTCACCAAGAGAGTGAGGCTTCACCAAGAGAGTGAGGCTTCACCAAGAGAGTGAGGCTTCACCAAGAGAGCGAGGCTTCACCAAGAGAGCGAGGCTTCACCAAGAGAGTGAGGCTTCACCAAGAGAGTGAGGCTTCACCAAGAGAGTGAGGCTTCACCGAGAGTTAGGCTTCATCAAGAGTGTGAGGCTTCACCAAGAGTGTGAGGCTTCACCAACAGTGTGAGGCTTCTCCAGGAGTGTGAGGCTTCACCAAGAGTGTGAGGCTTCACCAAGAGAGTGAGGCTTCACCAAGAGAGTGAGGCTTCACCAAGAGAGTGAGGCTTCACCAAGAGTGTGAGGCTTCACCAAGAGAGTGAGGCTTCACCAAGAGTGTGAGGTTTCACCAAGAGAGTGAGGCTTCAAGAGAGTGAGGCTTCACCAAGAGAGTGAGGCTTCACCAAGAGAGTGAGGCTTCACAAAGAGTGTGAGGCTTCAAGATTGTGAGGCTTCACCAAGATTGTGAGGCTTCACCAACAGTGTGAGGCTTCACCAAGTGCTTGAGGCTTCACCAAGAGTGTGAGGCTTTACTAAGTGTGTCCAGCAAACTCAAAACGTTGTTGAAACTACAACAAACATTTCCGAAAGGTTATGGGAATGACAAGTCGTGAAAATGGTGCAGAATACATCTGAGCAACGTTTAATCCAAAATTGATAAACATATTTATATACATAAGATTTATAATATACAGTTTTTCTAAAACTATTTAATTCCTAATGAATTTCATACGTTTTTACATGTTTAAATAACAAGTAAGTAATAATCAACAGAAGACACCATGCCGGGGAGGCTATATTGCACCGTCAAAAGTGCCAGATATTCAAAAGGCGCTAAATATCTCTATGGATTCCAATACAAGAACAAAAGTGCATAAGGTAACAACATCAAGGTATCCGATTCACCAACGATACTATCGAGGGATAGGTGACCGCGAGGCACAGTCAGGATACAAGACGCATGCACATCCTGAAAGTCCAGACATTCAACAAGGATATGTTCGACCATAAGAGGGACAATGCATTTCTGACAATAAGGAAAAGGATGGCACTCCATTATGTGTGCGCGAGTTAAACGGGTATGGCCATTACGTAACCTTGCCAGAGCCGTTTCCCACCGCCGGTTAAGGTGGTTGGTGGTAGGCAACACACTACCCTTAAGAACATGCAGCTTCCTACCAGTAACAGAAGACCAGCGACCCTGTCAACAGGCATTGATCGAGGAATGAATAACAGGATATAGGTCTAAATAAGGAACACCTTTGCAGGAAATGGGACAAGTATGGATAGCTTCATTCTGGGCAGCATCCACATGCTCTTAAGGAAACACCAATATGAACCCAGTTCAACTCGACTGTCTTAAATCTGCTGGAGATAAGAAACAATATTGAATTTTAACGACCACAAGATGGACAAGATTAAAGGACTCCAGAGCCATGAGGCCACTGCGAGAGTCAACTACAACAACAGAGGAAGAATTATGGGGAGAAAGCAGTTGAAGAAGAGCAAACAAAAATTTCATAAAGTTTAGGTGTGAAGATGCTAGTCTATGGATGCAGACAACACATAGGTGCAATCAGGAAACACAATGGCGTAGCCTGCCTACACCGTCAGCAGAATTAGACTCATCTGTGAGGACAGAGATGGAGAGGGAGTGAAAAGAAAACTGAGCCAGAAAACTGAGCAAGAAAAAGGCGTTTCAGAACTGAAGCAGGGGTAAAAGCCTTAGCCATGCAGGTAAAGGTTCTACAGAACTTAGGAAGAGGGACCCTCCATGGGAGCATGGACAGAATGACACGAGGAGAAACATTGGCAACACAAACCGAGAGAGAACCTTGCAAGCTAGACAACCATACAGAAAGGGGAAGGTGGTGAAAGGGAACAGGGCCCACAGGAGGGGTAATGGTCAAAGTACAAAGCGAGAGTGACGGTGTTGTAAAGACCGAGCAAAGTAGAGATTACAGTGATCCTGTAGAGACAGGATGCCAGTCTCAACATACAGGCTCTAGATAGGGGTCGAACGAAAAACACTAGAGCCAAAACGGAGCCCAGTATGGTGAAGAGCATCGAGACGACGTGGGGTGGAGGGAGAGGCAGACGAGTAAGCAGGACAGCCATAATCGAGTTTAGACAGCACGAGAGAAGAATGTTAAGAGAGGAACGTACGCCTATCAGCTCCCCCTGAACGAACGGAACAAGACCTTAAGTAAGTTAAGGACCTTAGAGCATTCAACTCGAGATGTAGGAGATATGGGATGACCAGGACAAGAGAGTGTCAAAGATTAACCCCAGAAATTCAGCAGAATCTTTATACAAAAGAGAATTACACACTAAAAGTGCATAATCCTGAAGTAACAGGGGGGGTCGAAGGATGACCTGCTTCCGAGTAAAGGTCATATCACACGCCTTAGCCAGAGAGAACTTTAAGCCATGAATGGTGGCCCAGGACGACACGGCATCAATCGCAAGTTGAAACCGTCGTTGGAGGAAAGGCAAATCACCTTGACAGCAGAGGGTAAGATCGTCAACATAAAGAGCAGAGAAAATGTCAGAGGGAAGGGAGGAAAAAAGACCATTGAGGGCAACCAGGAAAAAACGTATTGCTCAGAACACTACCTTGGGGCACACCTTCGTATTGGCAGAGAGAAAAAAGGCAGAGAGAGCTGTACCAAGCCGCACTCAAAAGAAACGAGAGAGGAAGCTCTGGAGGAAGAAAGGGAGATTACCATGAAGGCCAAAAGAACGGAGTTGGGCAGAATATGGTATCGCCAGGTGGAGTCATGCGCCTTTTCCAAGTCAAAAGGACAGCACAATGGAGGTCTTCGCAGCAAAGGCAGTACAAATATAAACCCCAAGTTCACGAGGACATCTGTCATGCTGCGACACTTGCGAAACCAAATTGAGAAGGGAGAGGAGTGATAACGTTCTATGAACCACATCAGATGGACACTGACCATACGCTAAAAAGAGTTTGCAGCCACAACACATGAGAGCATGGGGTGGAAATCTTTAGGGATGACCCTAGAGAACCATGTTTCCGAATAGGAGGAACTACCTCCTTAAGCCGTCCTCAGGGACTGATGACGACTCCCAGTCACGGTTATAACACTCAGTAATACTGAAACGTACATGGAGGGAGATGACAAGCATCTCATAATGAATATCAACCGAGCCCGCCGCTGTAGAACCGCAGAGGATAGGGCAGACTGCAGTTCTGAGAGAGAAAGATTGTTATGGGGAAGCTGAAGAGAAGTGTAAGAATCTAGGGGAAAAGATTTAAGAAGGGGCTTACGAGTAAGGAAAGGAGGAGAAAGATGAGAGCCGGAGATAACAGTCAAACAGTGAAAATCCAGTTCGGTCACAACTGACACCAGATCCGCCACAATAGAACCACGGGGGTGTGAAGGACTGGCGAGACATTTGAAACTAACTTACCCGCTATCTTGCGGATTTTCTTCCAGATCAGGGCCAGAGAATTGTGAGACGTAATGCTGGAAACGAAAGATCTCCAAGCCACACGTTTAGTCATATAGTTTCCTACTGGTCACCACATGTGCCCTCCGAAACAAAACAAAAAAACGGGTGTCCTACAGAAGCGGTACTTCTTCCAGATTGCACACTTACAGCAGACAGACCGAGCACATTCTGAGTTCCACCAGGGAACGCACTTCCGTGCGCCCCTGGAGGTAGAGCCAGGAACAGAGCAGAGGGCAGCATGAAAAACAGAGTTAAGAAAGAGGAAGAAGGCTCAGTGGTGAGGCAAATCAGAGAGGCCAGAAAGAGTAGCACACAGAGTGAAGAGGTTCTAGTCAGCCCTGGCAAACTGCCACCTAGGGAAGGAGAGGGGAGGTAAAAAGAGAAAAAGATGACAAAGATAGGGAAATGGTCAATTATGTAGATCATCAAGAACTCGCCAGGTGAAGTCCAAATAAAGAGAAGATGAGCAGAGAGAAAGACCAAGAAAGGAAAGGGTGCAACTGCAGGTGTCAACATGAGTGGGCTCAGCAGAATTCAGAAGAGACAGAGGAGAGGACAAAAGGTTCAAGAAGACGGCCCCGGGTATTTGTCAGAACATCCCCCCAGAGGGTATGCCGACAGTTAAAATCACCCGAAAGGAGCACTGGCTCTGGTAAGGCGTCCAGCAGATGCTTAAGATCAGGGAAAGAAAGTGGGACATTCAAGGAGAGATAAATGCAACAGACTGTATACCATTTACTCACAAAGATATGGGCCACAGAACACTGAAAGGGCGACTGAAAAAGTATGGAGATGAAGGGAATATCAAGACGGATCAAGAGAGCAATAGAGGCATGGGCCACGGCAGGAGCTGGAGGGGAAGAGAAAGAAAGAAATGATCATGGAAGCGACCAGAACGAGTGCCAAGCATCAGCTCCTGGAGACAAACACCAAGTGGGGAAAACTAAGCGATTAGAAGTTGGAGTTCAAGGAAGTTGGCATAAAAACCACAAATATTCTATTGAAGAACAGACAAAAAGGAGAGAACAGGAACAGAGAAAACAAGGAGAAATAAAAGCAAAGTAGAACATAGTAGACTAACCACTGAACTGTGCAACGCACCTGCAAGCCCTCGACGGGGGAAGGGGGGAGGGGGGTGCGCAACGCGCCTCCGTCTTTTGTTTATTTTTAGCGTATGATTCAAAACTCCCGCGGCTATATGGGGATCACATCAGCTTCCTCAGGGCTCTTGTAAACAGACGCCATTTAAAAAAAATCATGGGCAACATTCCCTGGTGTGAAGCCTCGGTACTGAGTGAGCAACCAAGGTTGATGCACACAGCATGAACTCACAGCACTGCTGTTCAGCTGGTGACCACAGCATCGCCTAACAATGTCAATATATATATATATATATATATATATATATATATATATATATATATATATATATATATATATATATATATATATATATATAACTAGTATTATTTAGTCATGATAGTATTACAGAAAAGCCTGAGTGTGATAATGACTGTGTACAATGATAAAATATCAGTGAATCAATGCTGTTCACGATGTTCACAGCGGTAACCACATCACCACGTCTGCTAAGAATCTTCAAACGACTTCTTATGTTCCTGTAACAATCGAGGCTTGTTGTAAAAATTATCCAGAATGGTTATCTACACAAGGGAGAATGGGAAGCTGGACCCGCGTGGGAGCATCCCCCAGGGACTTAGCGGTGGAAATAACCACCTTTGTTCCCAAGCTTCATAATGAATCTTTCTACAGTATTCACTTACTTAGAGAAATTAACCTTCAGTCATTTTGCATTCAAATTGCATTGTATAGTACTACTGTTCATAATATCAAGAGTATTCTCATTATTAGAAGGAGTTTAAGTCACCATCAGTGACGTCACAAGCAAGAACTAGGTTGTGACGCGGAGTGACCGGAGGTTATAGGTCACGAGGTTCCATGTCCTCTATTTCTCAAAGGTCAAATAGCTATGTTGTAATTGGGAATAGCTCTTCCTTAAGATGTTTGTGTAATTTAAACTTCAGTACAATAAATCAATCAATCTGGATAATTCAGTACGACAGAGGTTAATTGTTATAACTTAAGCCTGGCAAAGTAACTTAGATACTAGCGGAAGAATACAGATCTAGGCCTCTGGGTAGAGGAGAGAGAGGACAGGGCAGTGTGGGATCCGGATCAACTGGGGGAGGTCACCATCTCACCTCCCATAAGACCAGCACTCTACCCAAGCGGGTCAACATAGAAGGTAGAGTTGCTTTGTGAGTAATTGTAGGAATAGTCCACTCATTGCCGTTAAATATTCAGTCAGGGAGTGTTCAAGTCAGGATTATAATTTCTTAGACTCTGTTTTAGGTTTGAATAAATTAATTAGTTAGTAATTTTGCATTTTCATTATTTCCATGTGTTTGTTATATTTATGTGAATTGTCCTTGTCACGTGGTTCCCACGTGGCCGAATTGAATTGGGCGCCGATTCTAACACCGAATCAGGATTATTACTCCTGTTGATTTTAATTAACTACACACGTAAGATCCAGGGTTTATTTGTACTAGTGGGGAATCAAGCCCCAAGGTTGATTGTTTAGCGTGGTCGATCCAGATCTCGATCATTGCTCATTTTGGTTACTGGTCTGGTGGTGGCGGCGGAAAGGAGATCCTAGAACTTTGCTAGAAGTCTATTTTCACGTCATACGGGTTGTAGAATCTCAAGTCGGTAAATCGTCTTGAGACCACGGGGCGTGGAGTCGGCTCGAGTAAAAGTCGTGGGGTCCCTTGGTTAAGAACCAAAGTAAAGAACACGGGTACAGAGAGAAAAAGAGGGTAGAAGGAAGTAGAGAGAACCCGTCCCGTGTTACATTCCTTAAAAAATAAACTTGTGGGCAATTATTCATTTACAGGATTTAGTAACCAGGATTGTGGTGATAATTAGCGCTGTGCATAGTATTGTGGGAGGATGAATTTTGGTGAAGGAGGGAGGGAATCGAGGTAGCCGCACTGTGTGGCAGCCACTCTTGTTTTGCCCACCATACTAACTTAGTGGTTCACTATGGCGAATACATGTGTACATGGGTATATACAATGTGTGTGTATATAGTGTAATAACAGCAACAGGAGCATGTTGGGAGGAGCCATACTAACTTAGTGGTTCACTATGGCGAATACATGTGTACATGGGTATATACAATGTGTGTGTATATAGTGTAATAACAGCAACAGGAGCATGTTGGGAGGAGCCATTTTGGTGCGGGAGTTGGCATTGTAATTATAGTGTCGTCTGCTGTGTGACAATTGTCATGTAGTGTACGGTGGCACTGTGCTGTTTGGACACATAC
>WNGS01167042.1:150728-172667 GCA_020271785.1 Procambarus virginalis | reverse complement strand
CACAGAGGTGGACCAAATGGCTTAAAAGGTTTGAAATTTGTTGATAGTTTCTGACATCAAAAGTGCTGAAAGAAAGCGTGCCTTTCTACTTTCATATGCAGGTGATAGAGTTTGTGACATCTTTGATACACTGAAAGACACTGGTGGTGCCAAAGATTATGACACTGCCAAAGCCAAATTAACTGAGCATTTCAAACCAAGGCAAAATACTGCTATGGAAATTATGCATTTCAGGAGAGCCAAACAACTCTCTAATGAAACTGTTGATCAATACCATACACGTCTGCAGGGTTTAGCAGCCCATTGTGAGTTTGCTGATGTTGACAAAGAAATCAAACAGCAAATAATTGAAACATGCACATCTACACGTCTCCGTCGAAGAGCTCTAGAACTTGTTGATGATGAAAGTTCTCTTACCAAGATACTGGACATGGCTCGTCGAATGGAAGATGCTGCACGTGATGCTCGTGTCATGGAGTGCAGTGCCAACAACGGTTCTGCCACTGTTACTAACAGTGATGAGGTACTTAAGGTTCAGGGAGGACACCGTGATCATAGAAGATATCATGCCAAACCTAACATTAAATTGAGCCGAGAACCACATCACAACTGGAGTCATGGAACAAGACTCAAGCAGTCACAACGACTCACATCAGAGGTTGTCAACAATAAATGTTACAATTGTGGAGGAGACTACCCACACCAAGATAATGTTTGTCCTGCTCAAGGTAAGAAGTGCTATGAGTGTAGAAAACTAGGTCATTTGGTGCTATGTGTCGTTCCGCACTAAAGAAACCACAGTCAATGAATAAAAGCACTGTACGAGGATCAGGTCATAGGGGTCGAGGTGGCAAACAATATTGCACCTCAAATCCAGAATGTTAATAATATACAAGACAACATTTCATTACAACCAGTCTCAGATGACAGTGAATGTGATTATATTTATGGAGTACAAGCAATCACAGAATGGAATGATCTTCCAAACAACCCAGAGACTATAGTATACATTGCTGGTATTTGTCTCAAAGTTCTCATTGACACTGGATCAAACATTGACACCATTGCTGATGCCACTATGAAAAATTTAAAAAACAGTTCCCAAAGCTTGAAAACTATAATGGCAAAGCCACTGCCTATGCTTCAAAGGTAGCCTTACCAGTGATTGGAACTTTCACTGCAGAGATTAAGTCAAAGAGTGCAATGCTCACTACTACATTCCATGTTGTTAGGAATGCAAAGGAGTCTCTACTCAGTTACAAGACTTCAACCAAATTGGGCTACTTCAGCTTTCTAATGCTGTAGCAGTGGAATCTGCAAACAATGTTGATGGTATTGTTGCTGAATTTTTTGATCGATTTGAACCAATGATTGTTCTACTGATAGCAAAGTTCAGCTGCACATTAACCCAGATGTAATTCAAGTTGCCGAGGAATATGTACACTCTGTAACCTGTGATGCAGTCCCTAAGGCTCTCACTCTTGATGAAATCCGTACTGCAACCCTAGAGGACCCAACTCTGCAAGCAACAGTGGATGCATTGACTAAGAAAAAGTTTCCACGCATCCCACCCTCAGGAGTTGACCAAGATGCATTCAAAGCACTTGAACGCATCCAGACAGAATTAAGTGTTACGCAACAACGCGACACCGTGCTGCGAGGTACTCGTATCGTCATTCCAGCTGTTCTCCAGCAACGTGCTCTGAAGCTTGCACATCAAGGACACCAAGGTCTTGTTAGGACCAAACAGCTGCTACGAGAAAAGGTATGGTTTCCTGGCATTGATCGTCAAGCAAAGGACATGCATGATGCCTGTGTCCCTTGCCAAGCTGCAGTGGATACTTCAAGACCAACACCTCTACAACCTTCACCACTACCTGCTGCACCATGGAGGAAGTATCGATGGATTTCTGTGGACCGCTACCAACTGGAGAGTACTTGATGGTAGTCATTGATGATCACTCACGTTATCCAGAAGTAGAAATCATCACTTCCACATCTGCAAAGGCTGTCATCCCGAAACTCGACAAGATCTTTTCAAACTTTGGCATTCCTGAAGTTGTCAAGACGGACAATGGACCGCCATTCAATGGACAAGACTTCGTCAACTTTGCTGAGCATATTGGATTCAAACACCGCCGTGTGATGCCACTACATCCTCAAGCAAATGGAGAAGTCGAGAGATTCATGCAACCTCTCATGAAAGCGGTACGCTGTGCTCATGCCGAAGGACGATCCTGGAAACAAGCTATGTATGCTTTTCTCAGGAACTACCGTGCAACACCGCATGGAACACTGGGCAAGTCGCCTGGCGAACTTTATTTGGACGTCCTATGAGAATCGCACTACCTGTCATGCCAGCCGAGGTAACGGATAAACGTCTCGCTCAGAAGGATGCACTAGCCAAGGGCAAAATGAAAATTGCTCATGATCAACGTGCAAAGGAACAATTCATAAAGGTTGGAGATACTGTTCTCGTTAAAAAGAAAAAAGAGGGAAACTAGATATGCCGTATGATACAAAACATATAAAGTGATTAGTGTAAAAGGAACTATGGTAACAGCGAGTAATAGAGATCATAGTATAACACGTAATATGGCTTATTTCAAAGTGATTCCAACTAGTGTAGAAAATGATGAAGTGCAAAGTCGTGCAAAAGAAAAGAAAAAATGAGTTATAACTCGATAAACAATTCATCGAGGGATATTCTTGTATTTAAGGACTCTCGTCCTAAACGTCATGTTAAACGCCCTACACGATTTGATGATTAATTGTGTTCCTATGTAATGCAAAGTATTTACTTATTATGCTAAACTAAATTTAATATTGTTTGAATAATGCAGATCTCTCATTCAATATTTTGTAACTTTGTATTACAGTTTCTTTCATGTTTGTTTAACATTGCATATGTATTTTTAACATTGAAATCCTTTGTGGTAAAGATTAAGTTGTTTAAATTCTTGTGTGCTTAATTAATGTTAAATGTATGCAATATCTCTTGATATGTTAATAACTTACTTTGTGTCAATAACTTTGCTTTGTGCTACAAGCATGGTAGACATCCTGTATTCATTCTTTTTAAAGAAAAGGAGGGATGTCATGTTCACAGAAAACGGTACCATCCGTTTGTCTTGTGTTGCGGCTGAGACGCCGAGTAGAAGGTAAACAAGAGCGTACAGGACGCTACCAGCTTGGGAGCTACTAGTCATGTAATCGTTTTAAGTATTAAAGTCAGTAACCAAGCAATGACTTTACATCAACCCTACAACCAAGACTTCCTCAGCTATACACAACACCACCAGCCCCTAACACAAGGCCACCTTACCTCAATTGTGAAGGGATCCATTTGTTCCCTGTTGTCCAGTCAGTGTAAGCTATCCTTAGTAGATGAGCTGGGCCCTAGGCTAACACACAACCGTTCTGCGGAAAACAAGAATTTTTAGTTTTGGCACTCAAAAATCTAATTTTTTTTTACAATTATAAAGTTCCTCCCGGTCTGGCCAACCACTTGTTATAAATGGTGCTTGTATTATGGGGAATCTAGTGCTATTAAGGTGTAAGGGCAGTTGGAATACAGAGATACCCAAGTTATGGAGATCTAAAAGGCCCGGCCCCAATAAAAATATAAAAATAAACTTGTAGTGGCTTATTACAGCAATAGTGAGTCTAGAGGTTGATCATAGATCTCCTACACAGGAAAAATGGATACTCCTTTAACTAACTTACTTATTTATTAACCCCGTAACAACCCCCCATATACATTCCCACCAATAACAATAAAATAATTACTTTACCACACTATCTTACGTTAAAAGCCTTGGTCCACATTGGCAGGATACAAGGTTTACACTGTGAACAAGCTAGGGTAAAGTACTACTGGTTAAGAAATGAAGCTTGATGCAGCTTAGGGGAGTGAGACCACGTGGTACCCTAATACAACACAACACCACCCTACACTTAGGGGTACCCAAAACACTGGCAAATACTACCACAGGTCTACACAAATCGTTCACAGAGTAGGTACACTTACAAATAAAGTACTTAACTTAACTGAAGGTAAGGGAAATAAATAAGAGGAAAGGTAGAAGGCAGAAGGGGAGAGGAGCCGAGCCACACAGTCCAGTTGTTTACACCTCGAATGCCAGCAGAGAAGAACGCTTCCAGCGACCAGATGAGGGCTCCCGCATTGTGTGGTGCCGGGAGGAGCCTAATTGATCGTGCAGCTATACACATTAAAAATCTTCCCCTATGCATCATATTGTTACTTTACTCGTTCTAAAGATAGTTAATCTTATAACAATGTTATACTTAATCCACAACAAGCTCAAGAGTCTGACTGCTTTGTGAGCAACAAGATTCGTCTACGTCTGGCAAGGAAGATACGAACAAATACACCTCGCGATGCGTCCAAAATAATATAAGGTAGTTTATTTAGCTCAATTTGACCTCTGGTTTCCAACTGAGGAACCCAAGTCGTAACAGTAGGTGTGACAGGTGTATGTGTAGCAAGTGTATGTGTGGTGGGTGAAGGTGTGGCAGGTGTATGTATGGCAGATGTAGGTATGGCAGGAGTATGTGTGGCATGTTTATGTGTGGCAGATGTATGTATGGCAGGTGTTGATGTGGTAGGTGTATGTGTAGCAGGCCCAGGTATGGCAGGTGTATGTTTAGCAGGTATAGGTGTGGGAGGTGTTGGTATGGCAGGTGTTGATGAGGCAGGTGTATGTGTGGCAGGTGTTGGTGTGGCAGGTGTAGGTGTGGCAGGTGTTGATGCGGTAGGTATATGTGCAACAGGTACAGATATGGCAGATGTATGTTTACCAGGTGTAGGTGTGGCAGTTGTTGGTATGGCAAGGTGTTGATGTGGCAGATGTATGTGTGGCAGGTTTATGTGTGGCAGGGGTTGGTGTGGCAGGTGTAGTTGTGGCAGGTGTTGATGTGGTAGGTATATGTGTAGCAGTTACAAGTATGGCAGGTGTATGTTTAGCAGGTGTAGGTGTGGCAGGAGTAGGTCTGGCAGATGTTGTTGTGGCAGGTGTAGGTATGGCAGGTGTTGGTGTGGCAGGTGCAGGTATGGCAGGTGTATGTATGGTAGGTGTAGGTGTGGCAGGTGTTGATGTGGCAGATGTATGAGTGGCAGGTGAATGTGTGGCAGGCGTAGGTGTGGCAGGTGTAGGTGTGGCAGGTGTAGGTGTGGCAGGTGCTGGTGTGGTAGGAGCATGTGTAGCAGGTACAGGAATGGCAGGTTTATGTTTAGCAGGTATAGGTGGGGCAGTTGTAGGTGTGGCAGGTGTATGTGTGCCAGGTGTTTATGTGGCTGGTGTATGTGTGACAAATGTATGTGTGGCAGATGTTGATGTGGCAGGTGTTGACGTGCCAGGTGTATGTGTGGCAGGTGTATGTGACATGTGAATGTATAGCAAGTGTAGGTGTGGCAGGTGTAGGTGTGACAGGTGTTGATGTGGCAGATGTATGTCTGGCAGATGTTGATGTGACAGGTGAATGTATGGCATGTGTAAGTGTAGCAGGTGTAGGTGTGGCAGGTGTTGGTGTGGCAGATGTATGTATGGCAAGTGTAGGTGTGGCAGGTGTCGGTGTGGCAGGTGTTGATGTGGTAGTTGTATGTGTAGCAGGTACAGGTATGGCAGGTGTATGTTTAGAAGGTGTAGGTGTGGCAGGTGTAGGTGTGGAAGGTGTAGGTGTCGCAGGTGTTAATGTGGCAGGTGTATGTTTAGCAGGTACATGTATAGCAGGTGTATGTTTACCAGGTGTTGGTGTGGCAGGTGTTGGTATGGCAGGTGTTGATGTGGCAGGTGTTGATGTGGTAGGTATATGTGTAGCAGGTACAGGTATGGCAGGTGTATGTTTAGCAGGTGTAGGTGTGGCAGGTGTAGGTGTGGCAGGTGTATTTGTGGCAGGTGTTGGTGTGGCAGGTGTATGTATCGCAAGTGTAGGTGTGGCCGGTGTCGGTGTGGCAAGTGTAGGTGTGGCATGTGTAGGTGTGGCAGGTGTTGATTTGGCAGATGTATGTGTGGCAGGTGAATGTGTGGCAGGTGTAGGTGTGGCAGGTGTTGTGTGGTAAGTGTATGTGTAGCAGGTACAGGTATGGCAGGTGTATGTTTAACAGGTGTAGGTGTGGCAGGTGTACGTGTGGCTGGTGTTGGTGTGGCAGGTATTGGTGTGGCAAGTGTAGGTATGGCAGGTGTGATGTGGCGCAGGTGTATGTGTGGCAGGTGTAGGTGTGACAGGTGTTGATGTGGCAGATGTGTGTGGGGCAGGTGAATGTGTTGCAGGTGTAGGTGTGGCAGGTGTTGATGTGGCAGGTGTATGTATGGCAAGTCTATGTGTGGCAGGTGAAGGTGTGGCAGGTGTATGTGTGGCAGGTGTTGATGTGGCAGATGTATGCGTGTCAGGTGTTTATGTGGCAGGTGTATATGTGGCAAGTGTATGTGTGGCAGATGTTGATGTGGCAAATGTTTATGTGGCAGGTGTATGTGTGGCAGGTGTTGATGTGACAGGTGAATGTATTGCAAGTGTAGGTGAGGCAGGTGTAGGTGCGGCAAGTGTAGGTGTGTGGCAGGTGTAGGTGTGGCAGGTGTTGATGTGACAGGTGTATGTGTGGCAAGTGTAGGTGTGACAGGTGTATGTGTGGCAGATGTTGGTGTGGCAGGTGTATGTATGGGAAGTGTAGGTGTGGCAGGTGTAGTTGTGGCAAGTGTAGGTGTGGCATGTGTTGATGTGGCAAGTGAATGTGTGACAGATGTTGATGTGGCAGGTGTATGTGTGGCAGGTTTATGTGTGGCAGATGTGACAGGTGTGGATGTTGCACGTGTAAGTGTTGCACGTTTTTTTGTATCATGTGCAGGTGTGTCAGGTTCAGGTGTGGCAGATATTGCTGTGGTACGGTTAGGTGTGGCAGGTATTGCTGTGGTACGGTAAGGCGTGGCAGGTGCAGGTGTGCCAAATGCTGGTGTTTCAGGTGCAGGTTTGGGACCTGCGGATGTGACAGGTGGAGGTGTAGGAAATGCAGAAGTGGCAGTGTAACACGGGGTGGGGGGGTGGGGGGTTTCTGTTGTCTACTTTCTCACCTTTACTCTCTGTACCCGTATTCTTACTTTTTCTCTCTACCAAGTGACCCCAAAACTTTCACTTTTAGCCGACCCCACGCCACGTGGTCTCAGACGATTTACCAACTTGAGATTCTACAACCCGTATGACGTGACATAGGCTTTTAGCAAACCCTAGGGTCACCTTTCCGCCGCCACCACCAGACCATTAACACTGAGCAATGATCGAGGTCTGGGTCGATCACGCTAAACAATCGACCTTGGGGCTTGATCCCCACTAGTAACATATAACCTTAATTCTTAAGTGTGGAGTTAATTAAAGTCGATGGGAATGATGGATTCGGATTCGGTGTTAGAATCGGCGCCCAATTCAACTCGGCCACGTGGGGACCACGTGACAAGGATCAATTAACATAAATATACAGAAATGGAAATAATGAAAATGCACATTACTAACTAAATGGTTTATTCAAATCTAAACAAGATCTAAAGAAATGGCACTCCCTAACTGAACACGCCCTGACTTTATATTCAAAGGCAATGATTGGACCTATCCCTATAAAACTCTGAGCAACTTTACCTCTATGTTGACCAGCTTAGATGTTGGTGCTGGTCTTGGGGCCCGATGATGGAAAGGCCACCTGCCCGCGCTCCTACTCAAGCCACACTGATCTCTCTCTCTGCTCCTCTACCCAGACGCTCAGAGCTAAGTATTGTTGCGCTAAGTATCCAAGTTACTTTGCCAGGCTTAAGTTAGAACAATTAACCTCTGTTGTACTGAATGATCCAGATTGGTTGGATTATTTACTGAAGTTAAATTATACAAGCATCTAAAGGAAAAGTTATTCCCAATTACAAAGTAGCTATTTGACCTTTGAGAAAAATAGAGGACATGGCAACTGGTGACCTATGACCTCCAGTATCACTCCGCCTTACAACTTAGTTCTGGTTCGTGACGTCACTGATGGTGATTTAACTCAATAATTAGAATACTCTTGATATTGTAACCAGTAATACTATACAATACAATTTGAATGCAAACTGAATGAAGGCTAATTTCTCTAAATACGTGAATACTATCGAATGTTGATGTGGTGTGAATGTATGATGTGAATACTTATACGAAACCTTGAGAACAAAGGCGATTATTTTCACCGCGAATTCCCTGGGGTAAGGTCTCGGGTCACCACGCGGGTCCACCTTCCCATTCTCCCTTGTATAGATAAAACATTCTGGATAATTCAGACCTAGTTTGTTACAGCAGGTACTGTTTTGTTATTTCAGGTTGGGCATTTACTGCTGTAGCAGGTGTGTGGCATGTGTGGGTATTGCAGGTGTGTGACAAGTGCGGGGTAGCAGGTGCGGGTGTGGCAAGTGCAGGTGTTGCAGGTGTAGGTGTGGCAGATATGGCAGAAAGGTCGTAGTTACGCCAGGAAGGTCATAAGGTCTACAATGGCAATATTTTCCGTAAATGTGACGTCATGATCTTACCAAAATATGTTTACAGTTAATGTTCTCTGTACTCACTTTATTAGTGATAATTATTCTTTCATAATATATTCCTATATCATATCATGAGAGATGAGTTGGTATAATAAAACTCAACAGATTCTCTATGTAAATAATGAGGCTGCGTCAGAAGGGGAAGTTGGCAACACTCCATGGGCGGAGTACGCTGGGGTGACTGGCCGCTTCCTCAGTTGTGTTGTAAACACCGACTAGGAAGTACCGTCACCATGACCGCTCCGGCATGTTTGTCTCTGGTCCTTCTGGCAGGTGTTTTATTATTCTCCGTGGTCAACACTCTCCCTCAAGGTGTGTATACATGGTCTTCTTGCAGGTGTTTTGTGCTTCTCCTGGGTAACACAGGTGGCCTTATCATCTTACAGTCTAAGTGTTCGTTGTTGTTAAAGATTCACTACTTGGAAGAAAAAGTTCCTAGCAGCACGGGCTATGGTGAGCCCGTAGTTTATAAGTGCTAGTGAAAAAAAATATGTTAACAGATTTAAGTATTTAATTGATGTAATAGTTTCGTGGACATAACATTAGTTCCTTAAGCACTTATAGTCAAGGTGTATTGTAAGTGTGGCCTTAAAATGCACTACACACACACGGGACCTCTGCGCCATGGTATTAGTATACCTCAAGTTATACCTCCCTTAGAATGGTAAGGTATGTAGTGTTCATACACCCGCCACACATGCAGGTGGTCTCTGTAGTGTTCATACACCCGCCACACACATAGGTGGTCTCTGTGGTGTTGACCTACACCCGCCACACATGAAGGTGGTCTCTGTGGTGTTCATACACCCGCCACACATGCAGGTGGTCTCTGTGGTGTTGACCTACACCCGCCACACATGCAGGTGGTCTCTGTGGTGTTGACCTACACCCGCCACACATGCAGGTGGTCTCTGTAGTGTTGACCTACACCCGCCACACATGCAGGTGGTCTCTGTGGTGTTGACCTACACCCGCCACACATGCAGGTAGTCACTGTGGTGTTGACCTACACCCGCCACACATGCAGGTGGTCTCTGTGGTGTTAACCTACACCCGCCACACATGCAGGTGGTCTCTGTGGTGTTGACCTACACCCGCCACACATGCAGGTGGTCTCTGTGGTGTTGACCTACACCCGCCACACATGCAGGTGGTCTCTGTGGTGTTGACCTACACCCGCCACACATGCAGGTGGTCACTGTGGTATTGACCTACACCCGCCACACATGCAGGTGGTCTCTGTGGTGTTGACCTACACCCGCCACACATGCAGGTGGTCTCTGTGGTGTTCATACACCCCGCCACACATGCATGTGGTCTCTGTGGTGTTGACCTACACCCGCCACACATGCAGGTGGTCTCTGTGGTGTTCCTACACCCGCCACACATGCAGGTGGTCTCTGTGGTGTTGACCTACACCCGCCACACATGCAGGTGGTCTCTGTGGTGTTCATACGCCCGCCACACATGCAGGTAGTCTCTGTGGTGTTCATACACCCGCCACACATGCAGGTGGTCTCTGTGGTGTGACCTACACCCGCCACACATGCAGGTGGTCTCTGTGGTGTTCCTACATCCGCTACACATGAAGGTGGTCTCGGTGGTGTTCATACACCCGCCACACATGCAGGTGGTCTCTGTGGTGTTCCTACACCCGCCACACATGCAGGTGATCTCTGTGGTGTTGACCTACACCCGCCACACATGCAGGTGGTCTCTGTGGTGTTGACCTACACCCGCCACACATGCAGGTGGTCTCTGTGGTGTTCCTACACCCGCTACACATGAAGGTGGTCTCTGTGGTGTTTACAANGAGCCCCATAAGTGCTTCTAAGGACCTAATAGTCCAAGAGCCCAGTAATTGCTCCCCAGAGTACACCAAGTACTCCAAGAGAATAAATAACAGCAAATGCAAGCAGCAAAACCATCACAACCTGCAGTTACTGGTTTACCTAAACAGGTAACCCCTAAACGAGCTGTAGGATGGGGATCATGTTTGTTTTGCAATCAAAAACATTCTCTGTACAATGTACTAATTACCCTAATAGTGAGTGGACTGCTAGCTGTCGAGGCGGGTGGACGTGTTCGCTGCTCGCTCCGGCAGTTGGTGGTTGTTTGCCGGTTTTGGCCGTTTGGGGGTGTGTGTGTCTCTGCCCACCTGTGCTGATGTTGAGTTCACGATGGGGGTCCCCTCCCCACCTATACTGCGGGCTCAGTCTGTGGGCTTCGATTTTCCGGCCGGGCTGGGTACCCAGAGTAGGCGCTTGTGTGTGAGTTGCTGCATATTCCTGTGATCGACATTTATGGAGTCGAGCTGGTGACGGCACGTCGAGCGATTGTCAAGTTCACTGAGGAACTGGCATATCGCGATTTTCTCCGTAGATACGAGGGCGGACATTACCCTTGCCGGATGATGTGGGCACTGTATCACTCTCTGATCGGAGTGTTACCCACCTACGTCAGTGTGCATGGGGCTCCATTGGAGTTTCCGGAGTCTGCTAAGGCGGTATGTTCGAATAAGGCAATAGGACACTCAGATTTATTAAACGCAGCGTAAGTAACAAGACACCTGGTGTGGTTCTCAAGCTAATCTTGCTCTGGTTAGGCCCATTAGATTATGCAGTTCAGTTTTGGTCGCCATATTATAGAATGGATATAAATTCACTTGAACGTGTCCAGCGTAGGATGACTAAGTTAATTCCCCAAATAGAATATTTCATATGAAGAAATATTAACAAAGCTTATTTGCATTCACTGGAAAGGCGAAGAGTTAGGGGTGACATGATAGAGGTTTACAAGTGGATGAATGGACATAACAAAGGGGTATTAATAGGGTATTGAAAGTATCAACACAGGACAGAACGCGAAACAATGGGTATAAATTGGATAAGTTTAGATTTAGGAAAGACTTGGGTAAATACTGGTTCAGTAACAGGGTTGTTGATTTGTGGAACCATTTGCCGCGTAACATTGTGGAGGTGGGGTCCCTCGATTGTTTCAAGCATGGGTTGGACATGTATATGAGTGGGATTGGGTGGTTATAAATAGGAGCTGCCTCGTATGGGCCAATAGGCCTTCTGCAGTTGCTTTGTTCTTATGTTCTTATGTTTCTTAATTATAACTCCCAGATCCCTTTCGCAATCCGACTTCGCAATCTCAACACATCTAGCTCGTATCTTGTAACTCTATCATCATTACCTAGCCTCAGAACTTTACATTTATCAGCATTAAACTGCATCTGCTAGTCCTTTGACCATTTCAAAACCCTATCTAGATCAACTTGAAGTGATAGTGAGTCCTCCTCGAATTAATTTCCTACCGATTTTCGTATCATCGGCAAATTTGCAAATGTTGCTACTCAAACCTGAATCTAAATCATTTATATATATTATAAACAACAGAGGTCCCAGGACAGAGCCTTGAGGCACTCCACTTACAACATTTTCCCACTCTGACTTGACTCCATTTATACTAACTCTCTGTTTCCTTTGGTATAGCCATGCCCTAATCCAGCTTAATATAGCACCCCCAATACCATGAGCCTCTATCTTTTAATCAGTCTTTCATGTGGCACTGTATCAAAGGTTTGCTAAAGTCAAGGTACACAACATCACAATCCTTACCACTATCAACTGCCTCAACTATGCTAGAATAAAAAGATAACAAATTTGTTAAACATGAACGCCATTTAGAAAACCATGCTGCGACTCAATTATTAATTTATGTATTTCAAGATGAAGACGAATTTTATTTGCTATTATAGATTCGAGTAACTTTCCCACAATAGACGTTAGGCTAATTGTCGATAGTTAGACGCAAGTGATCTATCTCCTTTCTTAAAAACTGGTATCACATTAGCAACTTTCCAAAACTCTGGCACTATGCCTGACTCTATTGATTTATTAAATATGATTGACAGTGGGTCACAAAGCTCCTCTTTGCATTCTTTCAGCACTCTGGCAAACACTTCATCCGGCCCTGGGGATTTGTTTGGTTTGAGTTTTACTATTTGTTTAAGAACATCCTCCCTGGTAACTGCTAAACTCGTCAACCTGTCCTCGTCCCCACCCACATAGACTTGTTCGGCTGAAGCATATTGTTAATGATGATCTCCCACTGATGGAATGAAGAGTCATGCCCTGTGTACCTCACTTCATACTGTAATTTATTATTAAGTAATGTGCGTTTACATAGCACCTTCTTAATTAAATGTATCGGTTAGATCGGTTAATGTTAAATTTCTTAAAAAACCCACGTCAATAGGTCTGTTATTCAATCTTGTAAAAAATATAACGGAACAGGATGACTTGTATCAATACGTGTAATTCTGAAAATTGCTTCCATGTTTTGTCTAGCAAATCTTTTCTAGAATGTTGAAATCCAGTTAGAGAGGGTAATGCGAACTGTGTCCCCCACAGCTAATAAAGAACTAACGCCTGCTTGAGGTTTACCCTTACTTTTGAACAAGAGATGAATTGTTTCTTTATCTCTTGTGGACGGGATAAAGCACGACCTTTACTTGTGTCCGACCACCCTCTGTGGAGTGTCGTTATAAGTTTTTATGATATCTGGCAATACGGGTAGATATCTCGATGTATTGTGTGCAGTAATACATTTATAAATCTTAGTTTTCATCGTAATTATAAAGCGTTCGGCTATCGCAGCTTCGTTTCTTGAGAAAATACCTATACAGTTTACACTATATTCTGGGGTGTGAGTTTTCAGTTGCATATAGTCCTGGGGACCATTCAGGCTTGTTCGCACTATACAGTTTAATATTTTTAGCTGCCAACATTCGTTTCATATGAGAATTATACAATTCTCCCCCACGACCCCATATTAATTTTACGTATTCCTTGGTAATATGAGGATTCTAGTATGATTTTCAAAGCTTTACTCACACTCTGCCCATCCTCTGCGTTTCAGAGGTGTGACTTGCACATACCGGGAAAAATATCAACACAGACGATTACATATTTCATATCATCATTATGTTTAGCTAATAATCCCATCTCTGCTAAATCACAGGCAAGAAATATGCAGGATTTAGGGTTCAGTACCTTTCGTCGCTTAAATTTGCGACTATAATTCATGTAAAGTGTAAGCCTTAGACCATTTCAAGTAATCTTTAACATCAGATAAATTGATATCGAGTTGTTTAGATTTATCTGCTTTATACAATCTATAATCCCCCCTAACCCACCCCAAAAGATGTCAGGTTAAAATTAATTTTATATAGTATGTTAACCGTTTATATACAATTTAGTATGGTTTCATACATTGGCTGATTCGATGAACAAGTCTAGGAGATTCGTCTGTGCATTCATCTTAACGGTTAATAATTTCGGGGTGGACTATATTTTCATGTTAATTACTGGATCGTCTAGCAATGCTCGATAATTGCCTCCGCATATAATGATACTTGAGAATTTACGATAGTATTTTTGTACTAATTTAGTACACAAATGAGGTTTGTCTCCATTTGAAAATCCTGCAAAGATTATTCTGTTGGGTTCATTAAAAATATCGAGTTGTACTTCCGTTATAGGTGATCTATCTATGACTCGTGTTGGGATCATACTGAGGTAAGTGCCATATGGGCAGCATATTTAATCATAGGGGTTTCATAAAACACAAAATGTAGACATTTCATAATTTGTATTACATATGGGTATGATATTTTACATAGAACATAACATTTTTACAAATTACTTTTACATAAAGCAGAACATCATCCTTTTTAATATAGGTTAATGGGGTACATTTTTCCATCCCTAATGATAGGTTACAGGGACACATTCTCCAACACCATGATAGGTTAGGGGTTACATTTTTCCAACACCAATGATAGGTAGGGGGTTACATTTTTCCAACACCAGTGATGGGTTAGGGGTTTAAATTTTTCCAACACCAATGATAGGTTAGGGAGGGGGTGCCTTTTTCACGCATCAATTACAAGATACAGGGATGCATTTTATTTGCCAATTCATCTCGTTTACCGCATATATTTGCAACACCGCTCCTGTGCCAGGTAAGTCCACTACGGGCTCACCATAGCCCGTGCTACTTGCCCCGCTCCTGTGCCAGGTAAGTTACGGGCTCACCATAGCCCGTGGTACTTGGAACTTGTTCCGAGTAGCTGAATCTATAACAACAAACAACCACGTCTTGCAGATCGTGGAGCAGCAGCAGCAGGTGTAGGTGCCTCCTCATCCTCATCATTCTCCTCCTCCTCATGGATAACAGCTTGAGAAATATTGGGATGTCCATACACCAAGGACTGTGTAGGGTTCAATACATAACGTTTATCATCAAATGCCGACAATCCTCGTTTTGCAGTCAGATAGATATACATACGTCCTTTATTATTCGTATTGGATCAGGACTGAAACTGTTGCCCGATATTGTAATCCAAACAATTTTGAAAAGCAGAATGTACTCACCTAGTTGTGCTTACGGGGGTTGAGCGACTGGCTCTTTGGTCCCACCTCACAACCGTCAATCAACTGGTGTACAGATTCCCGAGTTTACTGGGCTCTATCATATCTACTTTTGAAACTGTGTATGGCGTCTGCCTCCACCACATCACTACCTAATGCATTCTATCTGTTAACTACTCTGACACTGAAAAAGTTCTTTCTAACGTCTATGTGGCTCATTTGGGTACTCAGTTTCCACCTGTGTCCCCTTGTTCGCGTACCGCCCGTTTTAAACAGTTTATCTTTATCTACCCCTGTCAATTCCTCTGAGAATTTTGTAGGTAGTGATCATGTCTCTCCGAGCTCTCCTATCTTCCAGCAACGTTAGGTTCATTTCATGAAGCCTTTCCTCGTAACTCATGCGTGTTTTAGTTCTGGGATTAGCCTAGTGGCATACCTATGAACCTTTTACAGCTTAGTCCTGTGCTTGACAAGATACGAGCTCCATGCTGGGGCCGCAAACTCAAGGATTGGTCTTACATATGTGATATATAAGGTTCTAAATGTTTCCTTTCACAGGTTCCTGAAGGCAGTTCTGATGTTAGCCAGCTTTGTATACGCCTCCGATGTTATTCTTTATATATTATCAGGAGACTAGTTTAGTGTGATATCAACGCCTAGATCTTTTTGTCTGTCCGTTCAAAGGCGGAGTTCAGCTCCCATTCGGTATCCTGTTTCTTGCCTCCTGTTTCCACTGCCAAATTTCATTACCTTACATTTGTTCGGGTTGAACTGTAGTAGCCATTTGCTGGACCACTCAATCAGTTTGTCTAGCTCATCTTATAGCCTCATACTATCTTCATCTGACTTAATCCTCTTCATATTTTTTGCATCATCAGCAAGCATTGAGAGGAACGAGTCTATTCCCTCTGGGTGATCATTCACATATATCAGAAACAGTAAAGGTCCAAGGACTGAACCCTGTGGGACTCCACTAGAGACACTTCGCCAATCTGAGACCTCACCCCCTCACAGTGACTTGCTGTCTTCTGTTGCTTAGGTACTCCCGAATGCAATTGAGTACCTTCCCATTCACTCCTGCCTACATCTCCAGCTTGTGCACTAGTCTCTTGGGTGGTACTGTGTCAAAGGCTTTCTGGCAGTCCAAAAATACGCCGTCTGCCCACCCCTCTCTTTTATGCCTGGTCGTAGAATTCAATTAAACCTGTGAGGCATGATTTGACATCCCTAAATCCATGCCGATGTTGTGTTACAAAGTTCTTTTGCTCCAGATGTTCCACTAGCTTTTTGGCACAATCTTTCCATCAACTTGCATGGTATACAAGTTAGAGACACTGGCCTGTAGTTTAGTGTCTCCTGCCTATCCCCCCTTTTTGTATATCAGGACTACATTAGCAATCTTCCAATTTTTTGGCAGCTCCCCTGCTACCAGTGATTTGTTATACACTATAGAGAATGGCAGGTGCAGTGCTTCTGCTTCTTCCTTTTGTATCTGTGGTGAGATTCCATCTGGGCCTATAGCCTTTGTCACATCCAACTCTAGCAAAAGCTTCCTCACCTCCCCAATTAAGATTTGGGATGGAACGTGTCATGTTCACAGAAAACAGTACCATCCGTTTTCTATGTGCGGCGGCTGGGACGCCGAGTAGAGAAGGTAAACAAGAGCATACAGGACGCTACCAGCTTGGGAGCTACTAGTCATGTAATCGTTTATAAGTATTAAAGTCAGTAACCAAGCAATGACTTTACATCAACCCTACAACCAAGACTTCCTGAGCTATACACAAACACCCCATTGGCGACGAGGATGAACTGGGAACGCAGGTATTTTTGTTCAGCTTCAAACACAAGGAAGGAGCATGCTGTCTCGCCCCCGGAGGAGGAAGAAGTCATGCTGTGAGCACCATACTCGATGCTGTGTGCTAACTACTGCTGTGTGCTAACCAATGCTGTGTGCTAACCATTGCTGTGTGCTAACCAATGCTGTGTGCTACCCACGCTGTGCTGACTGAAGCTGTGTATAGAGGAATCTGCCGACGCTGTGTACGAAACGACGCTTTGATGTGTACAAAACCTGATGTTTTGGTTACGAAACGACGCTTCGTGCTACAAAATTCTTCACGCTGTGAACTGACTGCTGTGCCAACTGCTGACAACTGCTGTACCAACAGCTGCCAACTGCTGTACCAACTGCTGACAACTGCTGACAACTGCTGTGTTGCTGTGAGTAGGAACAACACATGTACACAAGGGCTAGGTAAGAAATCAGTTGCTGCTGTGTTGTGCACTGTTGTGAACTTTTGCATTAAAATGCTTGTGTGCTTTGCAAAATTAAAGTAATTACAGTGAATTCTTGACTAACATATACAGTGCAGTAAGTGTTATATATTCTGAGGAACATTTTAAGTGATAAGTTTACATTTATTCAGTAAAAATGGCAAATATACCTCAGTTTCCTGCATTTGATCCTGACTGTGACCAGACAAACCTGTCACAGAGGTGGACCAAATGGCTTAAAAGGTTTGAAAATTTGTTGATAGTTTCTGACATCAAAAGTGCTGAAAGAAAGCGTGCCTTTCTACTTCATTATGCAGGTGATAGAGTTTGTGACATCTTTGATACACTGAAAGACACTGGTGGTGCCAAAGATTATGACACTGCCAAAGCCAAATTAACTGAGCATTTCAAACCAAGGCAAAATACTGCTATGGAAATTATGCATTTCAGGAGAGCCAAACAACTTTCTAATGAAACTGTGGATCAATACCATACACGTCTGCAGGGTTTAGCAGCCCATTGTGAGTTTGCTGATGTTGACAAAGAAATCAAACAGCAAATAATTGAAACATGCACATCTACACGTCTCCGTCGAAGAGCTCTAGAACTTGTTAATGATGAAAGCTCTCTTACCAAGATACTGGACATGGCTCGTCGAATGGAAGATGCTGCACGTGATGCTCGTGTCATGGAGTGCAGTGCCAACAACGGTTCTGCCACTGTTACTAACAATGATGAGGTACTTAAGGTTCAGGGAGGACACCGTGATCATAGAAGATATCATGCCAAACCTAACATTAAATTGAGCCGAGAACCACATCACGACTGGAGTCATGGGACAAGACTCAAGCAGTCACAACGACTCACATCAGAGGTTGTCAACAATAAATGGTACAATTGTGGAGGAGACTACCCACACCAAGATAATGTTTGTCCTGCTCAAGGTAAGAAGTGCTATGAGTGTGGAAAACTAGGTCATTTTGGTGCTATGTGTCGTTCCGCACTCAAGAAACCACAGTCAATGAATAAAATCACTGTACGAGGATCAGGTCATAGGGGTCAATGTGGTAAACACAATATTGCACCTCAAATCCAGAATGTTAATAATATACAAGACAACATTTCATTACAACCAGTCTCAGATGACAGTGAATGTGATTATATTTATGGAGTACAAGCAATCACAGAATGGAATGATCTTCCAAACAACCCAGAGACTATAGTATACATTGCTGGTATTTGTCTCAAAGTTCTCATTGACACTGGATCAAACATTGACACCATTGCTGAGTGCCACTATGAAAAATTTAAAAAACAGTTCCCAAAGCTTGAAAACTATAATGGCAAAGCCACTGCCTATGCTTCAAAGGTAGCCTTACCAGTGATTGGAACTTTCACTGCAGAGATTAAGTCAAAGAGTGCAATGCTCACTACTACATTCCATGTTGTTAGGAATGCAAAGGAGTCTCTACTCAGTTACAAGACTTCAACCAAATTGGGGCTACTTCAGCTTTCTAATGCTGTAGCAGTGGAATCTGCAAACAATGTTGATGGTATTGTTGCTGAATTTTTTGATCGATTTGAACCAATGATTGTTCTACTGATAGCAAAGTTCAGCTGCACATTAACCCAGATGTAATTCAAGTTGCCGAGGAATATGTACACTCTGTAACCTGTGATGCAGTCCCTAAGGCTCTCACTCTTGATGAAATCCGTACTGCAACCCTAGAGGACCCAACTCTGCAAGCAACAGTGGATGCATTGACTAAGAAAAAGTTTCCACGCATCCCACCCTCAGGAGTTGACCAAGATGCATTCAAAGCACTTGAACGCATCCAGACAGAATTAAGTGTTACGCAACAACGCGACACCGTGCTGCGAGGTACTCGTATCGTCATTCCAGCTGTTCTCCAGCAACGTGCTCTGAAGCTTGCACATCAAGGACACCAAGGTCTTGTTAGGACCAAACAGCTGCTACGAGAAAAGGTGTGGTTTCCTGGCATTGATCGTCAAGCAAAGGACATGCATGATGCCTGTGTCCCTTGCCAAGCTGCAGTGGATACTTCAAGACCAACACCTCTACAACCTTCACCACTACCTGCTGCACCATGGACGGAAGTATCGATGGACTTCTGTGGACCGCTACCAACTGGAGAGTACTTGATGGTAGTCATTGATGATCACTCACGTTATCCAGAAGTAGAAATCATCACTTCCACATCTGCAAAGGCTGTCATCCCGAAACTCGACAAGATCTTTTCAAACTTTGGCATTCCTGAAGTTGTCAAGACGGACAATGGACCGCCATTCAATGGACAAGACTTCGTCAACTTTGCTGAGCATATTGGATTCAAACACCGCCGTGTGATGCCACTACATCCTCAAGCAAATGGAGAAGTCGAGAGATTCATGCAACCTCTCATGAAAGCGGTACGCTGTGCTCATGCCGAAGGACGATCCTGGAAACAAGCTATGTATGCTTTTCTCAGGAACTACCGTGCAACACCGCATGGAACACTGGGCAAGTCGCCTGGCGAACTTTTATTTGGACGTCCTATGAGAATCGCACTACCTGTCATGCCAGCCGAGGTAACGGATAAACGTCTCGCTCAGAAGGATGCACTAGCCAAGGGCAAAATGAAAATTGCTCATGATCAACGTGCAAAGGAACAATTCATAAAGGTTGGAGATACTGTTCTCGTTAAAAAGAAAAAAGGGAAAGCTAGATATGCCGTATGATACAAAACCATATAAAGTGATTAGTGTAAAAGGAACTATGGTAACAGCGAGTAATAGAGATCATAGTATAACACGTAATATGGCTTATTTCAAAGTGATTCCAACTAGTGTAGAAAATGATGAAGTGCAAAGTCGTGCAAAAGAAAAAGAAAAAATGAGTTATAACTCGATAAACAATTCATCAAGGGATATTCTTGTATTTAAGGACTCTCGTCCTAAACGTCATGTTAAACGCCCTACACGATTTGATGATTAATTGTGTTCCTATGTAATGCAAAGTATTTACTTATTATGCTAAACTAAATTTAATATTGTTTGAATAATGCAGATCTCTCATTCAATATTTTGTAACTTTGTATTACAGTTTCTTTCATGTTTGTTTAACATTGCATATGTATTTTTAACATTGAAATCCTTTGTGGTAAAGATTAAGTTGTTTAAATTCTTTGTGTGCTTAATTAATGTTAAATGTATGCAATATCTCTTGATATGTTAATAACTTACTTTGTGTCAATAACTTTGCTTTGTGCTACAAGCATGGTAGACATCCTGTATTCATTCTTTTTAAAGAAAAGGAGGGATGTCATGTTCACAGAAAACGGTACCATCCGTTTGTTTGTGTTGCGGCTGAGACGCCAGTAGAGAAGGTAAACAAGAGCGTACAGGACGCTACCAGCTTGGGAGCTACTAGTCATGTAATCGTTTATAAGTATTAAAGTCAGTAACCAAGCAATGACTTTACATCAACCCTACAACCAAGACTTCCTCAGCTATACACAAACACCACAGCCCCTAACACAAGGCCACACTTACCTCAATTGTGAAGGATCCAGCTGGGTGTCCAGTCAGTGTAGCTATCCTTAGTTAGATGAGCTGGGCCCTGGCTAACACACAACCGTTCTGCGGAAAACAAGAATTTTTAGTTTTGCACTCAAAAATCTAATTTTTTTTTTACAATTATAAAGTTCCTCCCGGTCTGGCCAACCACTTGTTATAAATGGTGCTTGTATTATGGGGAATCTAGTGCTATTAAGGTGTAAGGGCAGTTGGAATACAGAGATACCCAAGTTATGGAGATCTAAAAGGCCCGGCCCCCAAAAAATATTAAAATAAACTTGTAGTGGCTTATTACAGCAATAGTGAGTCTAGAGGTGATCATAGATCTCCTACACAGGAAAAATGGATACTCCTTTAACTAACTTACTTATTTATTAACCCCGTAACACCCCCCATATACATTCCCACCAATAACAATAAAATAATTACTTTACCACACTATCTTACGTTAAAAGCCTTGGTCCACATTGGCAGGATACAAGGTTTACACTGTGAACAAGCTAGGGTAAAGTACTACTGGGTAAGAAATGAAGCTTGATGCAGCTTAGGGGAGTGAGACCACGTGGTACCCTAATACAACACAACACCACCCTACACTTAGGGTACCCAAAACACTGGCAAATACTACCACAGGTCTACACAAATCGTTCACAGAGTAGTACACTTACAAATAAGTACTTAACTTAACTGAAGGTAGGAAATAAATAAGAGGAAAGGTAGAAGGCAGAAGGGGAGAGGAGCCGAGCCACACAGTCCAGTTGTTTACACCTCGAATGCCAGCAGAGAAGAACGCTTCCAGCGACCAGATGAGGGCTCCCGCATTGTGTGGTGCGGGAGGAGCCTAATTGATCGTGCAGCTATACAATAAAAATCTTCCCCTATGCATCATATTGTTACTTTACTCGTTCTAAAGATAGTTAATCTTATAACAATGTTATACTTAATCCACAACAAGCTCAAGAGTCTGACTGCTTTGTGAGCAACAAGATTCGTCTACGTCTGGCAAGGAAGATACGAACAATACACCTCGCGATGCGTCCAAAATAATATAAGGTAGTTTATTTAGCTCAATTTGA
>WNGS01167042.1:121071-132071 GCA_020271785.1 Procambarus virginalis | reverse complement strand
CTGAATCCTAGTGTAAACATAATATATGCATTAAATCCATGGTTTGGGAGATCACTATAACAATAATAATAATAACAATATAGAAGCCAGCAGTATACTGTTGCTGTGAGTGACACTCGTGAGCACTTTTATAGTTTATCAGCCCACTGTTCATACGTCTGCAGACGTCTGGTTGTTCGTGTAACTGAAATAGAAACCTGTCCCTTCTGGCAAAGTGGCCCTGTTTTGAACATTTTTGGAAGTAATGAATATCACCTCCCACCTAGTCCCACAAGTGCCTTGCAGACATGCTTCTCTTATTTATTTAATGTTATAAGTATTAATTTAGTTATCTTTAACGACAATAAGTCTCCCTGAAAAACATTAAGTTAATAGAGAAAAGTATATAGTTTATGAGTCAAGGGAAATGCATTCTTATATGCAGGAGTGTTGTGTAGAGAAGCGGGTGACGTGTGGGGGGGCCTGGTTGTATGGCACAAGTCCCATACACATATATATGTATGGTCATAACCCCTATCCTACCCGCTCCTAACCCCCTTCCCATCCGTTCCTTCATTCTCCCTCCTCCCATCCCACCTAACCCCCCCCCTCCATTTAGCCCGTCATCTTTTCATAAAATAAAATACTGGGGAGCAATTAAACTATTGTATGTGTTTAAATGAATTTTCTTCCTGATAACGAAAAACTCTTCGGACATATCAATCCATATTTCACACTTAACCACAATGGAATCCGTGAGAATCGGATGAGAAGTGTGTGAATAATTACTAACATTTCCTAAGTCATTTAAATTTGGTTTACCCAGACATGCCTATGTCCGTCTTCTATCCTAGACCATTCCCTCTACACATTTGCTTGAAGCTACCCCCAAGCCTGTGGCCTCGAATTTGACAGTCGAATATTCTCTCGTGTAGCATAATAATGGGGATACTCTGTATTGCCCAGGTCTCTGTCTATCTGTCCATCTATCTATCTATCCATCTACCTATCCATTCATCTATTTATCAATACATCTCTCTATTCATCAATTTATCCATCTATCGATCCATCCATCTTTCTTTTCATCTACCTATCCATTTATCAATAAAACTAACTATCTATCTATCCATCCATTCATGCATCTATGTACCCATGAATCCATCTACCTGGCCAACTATCTGTCCATCTATCCAATTATGAAACCCGTCTATCAATCTATTTATGCATCTATTCATATATCCTTTCATCTATTTGTCTAGCTCGTATCTACAAGATACGAGCTAGATACGTATCTACAAGATATGAGCAAGATGGTGTTGAGATTGCGAAAGGGATCTGGGTGTTATGATTAGTAAGAATTTAAAAAAAAGGATCAATGCATGAATGTTCATAATAAGGCAAATAGGACAAGGGGATTTATAATCGAAGCGTTAGTAACAAGACACTTGGTGTAGTTCTTCAGCTATATCTTGCTCTGCTTAGGCCCCCATTAGATTATGCAGTTCAGCTTTGGTTGCCGTACTATAGAATGGATATAAATTCACTTGAACATGTCCAGCGTAGGGTGACTAAGTTAATTCCCCAAATTAGAAATCTTTCATAGGAAAAAAGATGTAACAAAGCTTAAATTGCATTCACTGGAAAGGCNAAAAATCTATTCAATAGTTTTAAGTCTACTATTGTTAAGAAATAAATTGTGTACCAAAAACAGTAGATACGAGTAAAGTGAAAACGTTTCGGCCCATAAAGTTCCAAGCGGGCTGTTTTAGTGTTTCTTTTCTTTCACTCAACTTACTGCAACTTTAAATTATGTTTATAAAATAAGCAAACGCATATATAACATAATTTTTTCTGACATAATTACATTTAGTGCATTCCCTTTCACACAGTTATATGTAGTTCATTCTCTTTCCACAACAATCATGCGCAATAGAAATTCGACATCAAGGACTAAAACACACACTCCTGTGGCTGTGGTACATTTGTTAGGTATTTGAGTAGTCCAGTATTTTGTTATTTACTGTGTAGATTTGGGACCTGGCCCTCCAATATTTTCCATGTGTATATATTTGATATCTTTCTCGTCTTCTTTCTAGTGAGTACATTTGGAGAGCTCTGAGACGATCTCAATAAGTAAGATGCTTTTTCGTGTCTATATTCCATATAGATTATCTGTATTCCCTCTATTTCAGCAATCTCTCTGCTCTGAAGGGGGAAGTCATTATCGAGCAGTACTCAGGGCACGATAGCACAATTGATTTGAATAGTACAACCATTGAGATGGTTTTATTTGAAGGCTCTCGTAATCCATTCTATCATTTTTCTGGCTGACGCAATATTTGCTTGGTTATGCTCTCTGAACGTTAGGTCATCAGACATCATTATTCCCAGATCCTTTATATGCTGCTTTCCTACTATGTGCAGATTTGTTTGTGTTTTGTACCCTGTATTTGTTTAATATACTCATTTTTACTACACCTGAGTTTCTGGAATTTATCTCTGTTAAACATCAGGCTATTTTCTGCTGCCCAGTCGAAAACTTTATTAATATCTGCTTGTAGTTTTTTAAGATTTTTAGCAGACGTAATTTTAATGCTGATTTTTGTTTCATCTGCAAAGGATGATACGAAGCTGTGACTTGTGCAAATGCAAATGCAATGCAATGAAAATACAATTCGTCTACATCTTGAAAAACATAAATTAATAAATGAGTTGCAACATAGTTTTACAAATGGCCGTTCATGTTTAACAAATTTGCTATCTTTTTATTCCAGTAGAATTGAGGCAGTTGATAGTGGTAAGGATTGTGATGTTGTGTACCCTGACTTTAACAAAGCTTTTGATACAGGGCCACACGAAAGACTGATTAAAAAGATAGAGGCTCATGGTATTGGGGGTGCTATATTAAGTTGGATTGGGGTATGGCTATTCCAAAGGAAACAGAGAGTTAGTATAAATGAGGTTAAGTCAGAGTGGGATAATGTTGTAAGTGGAGTGCTTCAAGGCTCTGTCCTGGGACCTCTGTAGTTTATAATATATATAAATGATTTAGATTCAGGTTTGAGTAGCAACATTTGCAAATTAAGAACATAAAAACATTGGTAACTGCACAATGGCTATTGGCCCATACGAGACAGCTCCTATATATAACCTCCCAATCCCATTCATATACATGTCCAACCCTCGCTTGACACAATCGAGGGTTGTTGCGTAGATAAAAAATGCACAGATATTATCAGCGGGGAAGCGGAACGCATAGCAGTGAAAATAAACAGCAATAAAACAAAAGCAATGGCCGTTAAAATGAGAACTCAAGACATCAGACTCACAATACAAGGACATGAAGTTGAGTGGGTTACCTCTTTTCAATACCTAGGAGTCATAATAGACAACCAGTTGAAATTCACTCAAGAAATTAAATATCTTCGGCAACGGAGTAAAGTCAGAAACTCAGCTTTGCGCTCTCTGACAAGTCTTAGAGTTGGTGCATCTCTACCAGTACTCGAAATGTACTACGTTCAAGCAGTTACATCACTCATCGACTATGCTGCTCCTGCTCTTACATCCCTCAGTAATAACCAATTGGAGAAACTGGAAGTGTCTCAAAATGATGCTCTCAGAACAATGCTGGGCGCACCTATATGGACGCGTAGAGAGAACCTAAGAATGGAAACCAATAGAAAACAGGATCAAACAAAGGATTGCCACCATAACAGCAAATTTATTGGAACCACCGTAAGACTGTCAATCAAAGACAGCATACAGAGATCCCTTCAGAAAAACTTTAATATGGAACAAGCACATGGATTGATAATCTGGTTAAGATTCTAGAGAAAGTGGACTTAATTTGGACCATTAAAAACAAAGGGGAAGATAGACCATATCAACACTTTCGGCAGCCTCCTCCATGGAAAGAATCGAGTCTTAAGATAGTCATTGAAGGATTACCAGTTAAAAAATCAGCATGTGACTCGCAGAGGCTCAAAGAAGTAATAGAACAACAAATGAAAACCATCTCAAGACCTACTACGACTCACATCTTTACCGATGGATTAGTTAATCAAGAAAGAGGTTCTGCTGCGGCAGCAGTTTACAGTAACAACCATGAAGCTTACTGGAGCATGAATAGTGGGTGCTCAACATTGCAAACAGAATTATATGCGCTGAAGGAGGCAATAAACTATACAATTGAGAATAATTTACATGATGTCATCATTCATTCCGACTGTAAATCTTCGCTTCAGGCATTGTTATCCAGTCAGCACAGAGATAATATACAACTCCTCACAGAAATTCAACATATAGGAAAAGAAACCCATAATCTAGGGATGTCAATCACCCTAAATTGGATACCAAGTCACATTGGCATAGATGGTAATGAAAAGGCAGACTCACTAGCAAAAACTGTCACTGCTCTACCAGTTGTACCAGGTTCAAATACCTCCCAGTTTTTTACCGATTAAGGAGCAAATCAAGAAGAAAATGCTCTCAACTATCAAAAGTCGCCACAGAGCCAAAGTAGCGGAAGGAAGATCCACTGCGATATGGTACGAACAAGCCACTAGTTACTCCTCTTTCATACTTTTTTTTTTTTTTTTTTTTTTTTTTTTTTTTTTGAGATATATAGAAGAGTTGTTATATTCTTGTACAGCCACTAGTACGCGTAGCGTTTCGGGCAGGTCCCTGGAATACGATCCCGCAGCGAAGAATCGTTTTTTCATCCAAGTACACATTTTACTGTTGCGATAAACAGAGGCTACAGTTAAGGATTTGCGCCCAGTAAATCCTCCCCGGCCAGGATACGAACCCATGACATAGCGCTCGCCGAACGCCAGGCGAGTGTCGTACCACTACACCACGGAGACTAAACCTGGCAAAAAGATATCCAAAGTCATTGCAGTAGCCATACGCAGACTCAGACTTTGTTACAAGTGCTGCTGGGAAGTAATGAACCCCATAGTTAAAGAGTGTCATATATGTAAAACAAAAACAGAGGCGTCACTATTGCACTACTTCCTGGAATGTGAAGCTACTGAAGCCCTGCACATCAAACTAAACATTAATCCAACGACAACAGCTGCATTAGATGCTCATTCCACCGCGACTACAGTGATTAGAAAAGCCGTTGAAGAATGAGACTCACTAGTATCCACCGCTACCCACTGGATGAGGGGCGGTGTGCAGGACAAACATATAAATTGTGAGACTAGCTCTCCACATATGTCAGTTGCTTAATTTAGAACCTGTATTTGAGGTCGATCTCGAACCCATTGTTGATGTGACGACTTATATTGAATTTTGTAACTAGCGCATCAAGATTGTAACTTGCTTATCTAAATGAATTGTGGGGCTCAGTCCCTGAGCCCATTATGAGCCTCTGTAACCCTTTCCACTACCGCCCACGGGATGGGTATGGGGTGCATAATATGAACTAAACTAAACTAACTAGTGAGCATTCTGCATCTACATCCGCCACCAAGATAATTGTTATTAAAAAAGACTAAACCAGTGTACTAAAACAAATGCTAAAAATAACAGGGGAAATGGAGGAAAACCCCACCTCCATTTTAAACTTAGACCCCAAATATCACAGTAACAAGGGTATCGCGAATAACCGAACTCAATTACGGGCTCACCATAGCCCGTGCTTCATGGACACTTCGTTCTGAGTAGCTAATCTAAACAAAAACAACGTGTATCCCCTGCAATCACCATATAACGCAGCTTAGTATATAACCTGTAGTCAACATATACGCAGCTTTAGTATATTCCCTTCATATCACCAACTGTTGTGTCTGTCGCAACCTGCTTGGGCGTATGTTCTGTTAATTTTATAATGAGTATCACGTAGAAATATCATTGTAATCTTAGTAGTTTGGTCTGCGAATAATTAAAACTGTTTAGTATTCAATTAATCATATAATTATAGAAGCGCTGATTACTTTTACAATATTCAGTATGAATAATCTAGTGTACGATTAACAATAAACTAGTATGCATGTATGTATGTATCTAACAATAAAATAATCTAGCATGAATAACTCGGGTCAGAATGGTGCTCGAGCTGTATTGATGACAGAACAGAGCTTCAGAAGTGCCTCACTCAGTGTATTATGAATGAATAATCATACTGATGTTATCTGCACGTTATTGCTATCCGATATTAACAAATTGTACTCAGATTAAATTATATATTGATGTATTGTTTCTTAGTAAACTGTTAACTGATCAGCTGTATTATCAGTCACACTGTCAGCTTCATTCACCTGTTAATGAGTCAAGACTGTTCACAGAGTGACGAAGATGAGTGAAGGAAAATAGTCTGCAAAAGCGAATTGTTAAAATAATGAAAAAGAGTAAATAAAAACAGTTATGAATATTAAGTAAATATTTCATTATATCATCAATATTTCTGGGTAAAATATTATTGGATTAAATGTTCGGTGAGTTTATTTTGTTGAGTTGCATAAAAATATAGTTAACTCCGATGTGCAAATGCACTTTTAAAGGTTAAAGTTACATTGTTTGAATTGTAAAATGTTATATGAAGATTATTGATAAATTGAGCTCAAGATGCTGGGTTATACTAAAACATGAAACCCTTGCTCGAGAATATTTTGGGGGGATGGTATGTGGTTGAGACACCTGTAGCTTACAAATCCAGTTGCACCCTAGTTGACATCTGTGGTTGTGATGTCACCAATGAGCACCCTAGCTGACATCTGTGGTTTGTGACGTTACCAATGTGCACCTTAGCTGACATCTGTGGTCGTGACGTCACCAATGTGCATCCTAGCTGAAATCTGTGGTTGTGATGTCATCAATGTGCACCTTAGCTGACATCTGTGGTTGTGACGTCACCAATGTGCACCCAAGCTGACATCTGTGGTTGTGACGTCACCAATGTACACCCTATGGGGAGTCTGGCCCTAACTTCGGTAGGGGACAGATGTGTTGCTTCGGAACTCCGGCAGTTGGAGCTTGTTTACCAGTTTGGCCGATTGGGGGCAGGTGTGTCTCTACCCGCCTGTGCTGACGTGGAGTTACGATGGGACTCGAATTCTCTGTGCGGACCAATTACCCGGAGATTGCGCTGGCTTGTGATTTACTATCTGTCCCTGTGTTAGCGATTTATGGGGTCGAGTTGGTAACAGCCCGTCGGGCGATAGTGAAATTCACGGAGGAGCTGGCGTATCGCGATTTTCTCCGGCGATACGAGGGGGCGGACATTACCCTGCCGGATGGTGCGGGCATTGTGACCCCTCTCTGATCGCAGTGGTGCCCTCACTTACGTCAGTATGCATGGGGCTCCCTTGGAGTTTCCGGAGGGTCAGCTACGGCAGTATTTCGGCCGGTTTGGCGCAGTGGTTACTGTGCGAGTGAACATGGTGTCTTCCAGTCCACTTAAGGGTGTGAGGCCTAACATTCGCACCTGGGCATAAGACTCCGGGCAGATATTTCGTCCTCTGTGCGCCTTATGGGGTACAACGTTCGGGTGTTTTACGCCGCCAGCCGTGGACGTGTTATAGTTGTGGCCTTTTGGGCCATCAGGCTGCTGACTGTTCTGCGCCTGCCATTGCGCCAGTGAGTCTCTTCAGTGAGGAGGATTTTCCGCCGCTTCCTGTGGGGATGATTCAGTGGATGTGGACGTCTCTTCGGCTGAGGAGGTGTTCTCTGTGTCGGCTGTTGCTCTGCCTGTTGCTCCGCCTGTTGCGCCCCCTGTTGTTGTCGCGTCTCCTCCGGAGGTTGTGTCCTCGCCTGGTGCTCAGCCTGCTCCGGCTGGTGTCCCTGCGCCTCTTCCGACTGCCGTCTGCTCGGACCCCTCGTCTTCCAGTCCTTCCTCTGCTGCGTCTGTCCCGGTCCCTGCACCCTCGCTGCCTGTTCTGGCTGTGCTGGGAGCTGGGATGGATCCGGCGCTTCCTCCTGTGCCTGGCCTGGTGCCCCATGTGGTTGAGGATGCTGCCGTACTGCGGCGTACGTCGGTTCGCCCAGCTAGTGTTGCGTGTGTCACTGAGTCTGCCTCCGGGTCTGATGATGTGCGGCCCGAGCCTAAGCGTTCCCGGCGTTCTTCTTCTGCATGGGCTGACGTTGACGACTTCGACGAGTGTGGTCCTTCCGGTGACAGTGGGGTGGCTCCGGTTGTGGTGGAGGTGCACTTGCCTGAGGATGCCGGTGCCAGTGTTTCGGCCTCCCCTTCTGGTCTGGTGTCCGAGGGTCCTGCTTCGGGTGCGTTGCCTGCGTTGGATGGCTCCGGTTCTTCGTGGGGGGTGGTTCCCCCTGCTGCAGTTGGTGGTGAGCGGGGTGGCCTGTGATGGTGTTGAGAAAGGATGCTCGCTCTGGGAGATCTGTGGCCCTTTCCTCGTTACCCGTTTCCTCGGCAGCGATCATGCCGCCTCTTCCGTGTCTCCTGCGGTCTCGTGGAGGTGCTAATGTCTCATCGTCCGGCCCCTGCTCCTGCGCGCACGACGGCGAGGCAGTCTCGGCAGCCCTCGTCCGCTTCTCCAGTGTCTTCCTCGAAGGGCGTGGATGGCGCTCCCCGGCCTCGTTATGCGTCTTGCGTCAAGTGACCTCGGGCGTTGGCCGATGCCGCCCAATCTGGATGTTCCTGAGTTTATGGTACCCCCTCGGCAGCGGGGGATCAAAAACCCTACCGACCTTGAAGATTTGGTCTGGGAAGCTTACAAGAGGAAATATCCTTACGATTTTTTTCCGGAGAAGTACACTTCTCACCTTGTTCCTTGCAAATGATTTCTGTGTATTCTGAGTTTCCTGTTGTGTGCATGGTTGTGGGGTGCGGATGGGGGTGTGTGTGTGTGTGGGTGTGGTGGGTTTTGTTTCCTGGGTCCTGCGTGCTCCGGTTTGTGTTGTGGGTTTTCTTTGTATGGCTGGTGGGTGGGTGTGCAGTTCCTGTGCGTTTGTGTGTTCGGTTGTGGATGTCGTGTGCACTTGTTTATTTCATATTGTGTACCCTTCAGGCTGTTGGCGTGTTCCCGCCAGGGGTTGTGCTCTTTGTTCTGTTTTGCCATTTGTTTTGCCTCCCGTTTGTTATGGCAGTTCTGTCCTTTATTTTTATTATCCTTATTATTGTATGTTTCTCGTTTTGTGTGGTGCCTCTCCGTATGTGTTTGAGGTGTTAGTAGGTTGTTTTGTGTGCATTTTGTTCTGTTTTTTTTCCCTATGTTTGTCTTCTGCTGTGTTTATATTTGTGTTATGTTTGTATATGCATTTTGTTTTGTGGTCAGCTCTTCTGGCTGGTCTCCTCATGATTTGTTCCTTTGCCCCTGTACCTATGGGTGCTTTGTGCTTTGTACCTTTGTTCTATGTTGTACTTGTTTCTGCTTTTATTGTAACTATAAGCATGCTTGCATGTAAAAATAAAAATGTGCACCCTAGTTGACATCGTTGGTTGTGACGTCACCAATGTGCACCCTAGCTGAAATCTGTGGTTGTGACGTCACCAATGTGCACCCTAGCTGACATCTGTGGTTGTGACGTCACCAATGTTCACCCTAGATGACATCTGTGGTTGAGACGTCATCAATGTGCACCTTAGCTGATATCGGTGGTTGTGTCGTCATCAATGTGCTCCCTAGTTGACATCGTTGGTTGTTGTCGTTACAATGTGCACCCTAGCTGAAATCTGTGGTTGGGACGTCACCAATGTGCACCCTTGCTGACATATGTTGTTTTGACGTAACCAATGTGCACCCTAGCTGACATCTGTGGTTTGTGACGTCACCAATGTTCACCCTAGATGACATCTGCGGTAGTGACGTCATCAATGTGCAACCCTAGCTGACATCTGTGGTTGTGACGTCACCAATGTGCACGCTAGCTGACATCTGTGGTTGTGACGTCATCAATGAGCACCCTAGCTGACATTTGTGGCGTTGATGTCACCAATGTGCACCCTATCTTGAGGTTATCTTGGATGATTCCGGGGCTTTTTGTGTCCCCGCGGCCCGTCCTCGACCAGGCCTCAAACCCAGGAAGCAGCCCGTGACAGCTGACTAACACCAGGTACCAATTTTACTGCTAGGTAACAGGGGCATTGGTGAAAGAAACTCTGCCCATTGTTTCTCGCCGGCGCCTGGGATCGAACCCAGGACCACAGGATCACAAATCCAGCGTGCTGCCAGCTCGGCCGAGCGGCTCCCCTAGCTGACATCTGTGGTTGTGACATCATCAATGTGCACCCTAGTTGATATATATGTGGTTTTGACGTCATCAATGTGCACCCTAGCTGACATCTATGGTTTTGACATCATCAATGAGCACCCTAGTTGACATCTGTGGTTGTGACGTCACCAATGTGCACCCTAGCTGACATCTGTGGTTGTGACGTCACCATGTGCCAGAGGGCAACTCCATAGTTTCCTGAGACTGATGGATGCCTACTATACACGTAGAATTATTTATCAATCCGTGGGATAGAAATTAATTGCTCAGTGTAATTAAGGGTAATTACCATCCTTATAGCACTTTAGACATATAGCTGGTCAGCTATCAAGTGGGCAATAGTTTTCGATAACATAACTTGTTCTGGGATTAATTAGCTGTCCGGTTTAAAGTAATTTAGGTAATTTCTCACTGAATGCTTGATGGGTCAAGATACTGTGTAATTATGAGTTAATGAGTGATAGTTGTGACAGTTTTAATTGTCTGTGGGAGACAAAAATGTATTAACATAAAGTACTTGGTGCTGACCGCTGTTGGCAGGCAATTAATGTAATTGTTGCTGTTTTTATTAAAGTAATTTAATAAATTATTCAATTATTGTTAATCGTCCAGGAGACGAAGTATTAACATAAAAATTTAATAGGGGGGTCCTTGAGTTGCCAGTAACTCATCTAGTCATTGTGATATCATTACAGGAGGCTGCTAGTTTGATTGCATTGCAACTTAATTGCGAAAGTGCTGCAATGAGTGTTAACATAACTGATAGGAGATTACCAGAGACTTGTCTTATAACCTGACTTCTTGTTGTGGTTGCAAATTGTGATTATAGACTTTATATCGCA
>WNGS01167042.1:105005-120011 GCA_020271785.1 Procambarus virginalis | reverse complement strand
GAAGGCTGCAAGTAGTCTTTATTGTGGTTGCGTCGTCAATGAACACTCCAAATTGTTCAGTTAGTTCAGTATTCAGTCTCGTGGCAAAGGAGAGGACTTCTTGTTATACGTGGTTATTAATTAACTGTCTTTAAGATGCCACTGAAAGACATTAACGTAACATAATGATTGTTGTTGTTGTTGTTGTTGTTGTTAGAGGTTATTAAGTCAATTGTTTTGTTAAGTTGAACACTGTCTTTATGTTACACCGAGCAATTCTATTGATTCACAAGTGTTCTGCCACGTTACCTGAGATAATTTTATATTTTAAGCTGCTTCTGGGACTCAAGCCCGATTCATAGTGCCATACATCAAAGTAAATTTGGTGTGAGAATCGTGACCAACCCCTGTTAATTTGCTCTTGCAATTGGTGGAGGTACACGACCTAGTGGATTGGGATCATAACTTCAATGAGGTCTCGACAGTTTCTCCCACCTATTTTTGTATGGTCTCTAGTGGGGTACGAGCTGCTTGCTACACTTAACGTGTTGGCTAAGCAGTTCTTTCAGCCAGAGGCCAATCTAACTTTTCAAATAAGGCATAGTAAAGAAAAAAGTCACATGCCTAACTTTCTTACCCAAGATTCCCATGCTAACTTTTGCACCGCTGACATTCGCACAGAGATTTGACACTTTGATAACGACTTTTCTCTTTTTCTGAGCTTCAGTCAGCTCTGTTCCCTTGAAACTTCACGACAGTATTCACTATGAGATTCTCTGCTACCTTCTTTTCTGAATCTTAAAGTATCTGTTGCATATTTATAGCTACGTTTGATATGCTGGTCATTGGTCCCTGAGGTCTTACAACCGTTGATAAGTTAGTTAACATACACTGGTTCTTTGCCAAGGGATATTTACCCCTTTACTCAAACCAGTTCTGACTAAGCTTTTCTGATTGTGTTTTGGGCTTTTTAAACATAACTCATGTTCCTGACTAGCCTCAACCTCAAGAATGTCTATGTACAAGTCAGTGAAACTCAACTCATCACATCAGTAAGTCAAACTAAGAGAGGAGGACACAGAAACACAGCATTCACCAAAATAGAATCTATTACAAATCAAAACTATACTACCTAGGCTCCTTAAACTCAAAATCTTTACTGTGCTTACCAAACACGGTCTTGGAATGTCACAGAAACAATGAATCAGCAAGCACTCAAATCCTAAGACTTCAGAGGATTATTTCTTGCTTAGCAAAAGTTTTATATCCAATTTTCAGTTTACCACAGTTCAATAATGTAATAGTAGTAGTAGGCGTCTCAGGAGGCTATGGAGTTGCGCTCTGGTTATCGGTCTAGAGTGGCCTCTTCAGAGTGCAAAGCCAGGGTAGGTTGATACGGGGGGAGGGGGGAAGCTGTCACCCATGCAGCAGGTCTTCCCGCTCCATGGTGCCGAGTCTCCAATGGAAAGGCAAACGTCAATACGACTGGTTCCAGTGCCGTCACGAACTGTCAGAACGAGGGTGAAGGCAACAACGACCTGCTCTAGGGGCTCCAGCTCCGGAGTTTACCTCGAAGTTTGTAAGAGAAGGCACAGGGACTCCAACACCGGAGACCGCCGTGGTTGGGGCCGGAGAAGAACCACCCCAGCAAGGGCAAGAACAACGCCAGCCTACTGAAGCAGAGCTTGGGCAGCACGAGCTCCAGGAGGTGGATACCTGAATCCCACACCTATGGGTTCCAAAGATTGTCACAGCCCCCTTTCACCCGAGGCCGGCTTCCTTCATGAACCAGCGGAAGGAAGAGTAATAATTATGAATTATAACAATTATTGTTATAATTTTAATAGTAATAATAATATAATTAGTTAATAATTATTACTCTTCCTTCTGCTAGGTCATGAAGAAGCTGGCCTCGGGTGAAAGGGGGCTGTGACGTTCTCTGTCTGGAACCCGTAGGTGCAGTATTCGGACGTCCACCTCCTGGGGCTCGTGCAGCCCAAGCTCTGCTTCAGGAGTCTCGGGTTATTCTTCTATATGTATCACCAAAGATAAGCATGAGTAATTATAGGCATGCCAATGATCAGTTATATACACTAATACCTAACTCATTCCTGAGAACAACTATCACTGAGGGGAAAAGCAGAGGAATGTTACTTTGTTGTCGCTTATCGGCGACGGGACTCAACTTCCCATCGCTAATAAGCTGACAGCAATAGAAACTCAAGAGCTGACTGTCTCTTGAGTCGTTGTTGCTCTGGCGCGGTGTCAGCGTCCCAAGGGAACTAGAAACTACTACACACAAAGGGATGAGGAATAGTTTGAGCTACCTCATCCTTTTGTGTGTATTTATACCTCAGTAAACTTATTTCAACCTCTTAATACTTGCTGTCCATGACCGTCGTCGCTTCTCACACATGGTGAGACCTTGTAATGCAATTTCGGCGAAACTTCTGATTACCTGCCTTACACTTCAGATATACCCAGTGCCTCATCACTGCAGTATTACGTGGATCTCTATCTGAGCCTACCACTGCTAACTTGACGGTGGTGACTTTACCGAAGACTACCACTGTTATCACTTCACTGGAATTGTCTCTGTTCACACTTGGGCCACTACACTGTCAAATATTCAATCTCAACTATCCCTGGAGAATAACTGTTGACAGCTCACTGCTCACACGAAATGTTCCCGGTGTAGTAGACTCTAACTCTACATTACTGTGCTTGCACTGTCTGACACTTGGCAATCACGATCACACTTGTGTGCACCGACTCACTTCACTGCTTAGGAAACGTTCCTCCAACGTTCTTTAGGAACGTTTCCTTAACGTTCGTGGAATATAGTACGTGGAACTTAAGGGTGCCGGGAAATCAGGTTTGTCAATCTTGCTCAAACGCTTTCAAATATTGTCTGCATAATCTACTAGGTACATGCTCCCACTTTGTCTAAATAATCACCAACGTATCTTGAAAAACAAGAAAGTAAAAAAATATATAAAATTGAACATTGAAAATTTCATATTTTCAAATGAGCATCAAAATATAATGTTTCAAAAAATTTCATTTGTTATTATGCTCCAAGAAGAGCAATTCGAATATGTTTTCGTTTCCTGGCCCCTGAAACAAGGAACCTAAGGACCGGTTTCACGTTTCCTTATGAACGTGGAACCCCTTGGGCTAGCTGAAGAGGAGTCAATTAGCGGCCTTTGACATAAAGGTTCTGCTCACTGGAGGGACACTGCAAAACACTAGATGTCTGATCGTTACTTGCTTTGCAAAACACTAGATGTCTGATCGTTACTTGCTTCTCGATTCAATCAACTTTGCACCATTTTCTTGCGAGATCAGCGGACAGTTTTGCTGCTTCTTGCCGCATCCTGTTGTCTGTAGTGCTCAAAAAACTCGACTCGACGTGCAACTGACGAATTCTACGAAAATCGGAAGTATCGGCCAAGTGCATCCATCCATCATCGGATCTTGAAGAGGTTCAATGACACTTCGCTGGCCAATGAGAGACCATGACGCTTACTTTCGTTGATGACATAACCTTGGGTTACCTGTTAAGGAGTTACTTCAAGCAGCTGTAACCAATCATCGTCCAACTTCTCATCTTACTCTCCAATATTCTCGCCACTGCCTCAGGCATCAAAAATGTCCTCTCAAGCAGCGACGCCATGGGAAATGTGACTAGACTACACCCTCATCAGACATAAAATTCGAATTCCTCAAAAGTGCTGCAGCTCACAGCCTTCCTGTAACAACTAAAAATCGTTTCTTGGCCGTCTAATATATACATGCTTCGTGAAAGGGACTCTTGAAGCTGGAAAGGTACTAAACGAGACGGCAATCATAACGCTTCGTAAAGCAACATATCTCAACTGGGGTTCTGTGAGGACATTATCAATGTTTATTTTTGTGTTTCAGAGATGGATTTTTTGTGACTAATTGATAAATACTTTTGAGATTAATACATATGTTTATTGTATAATACTTTTTATGCATGGAGTTCCGCAAGGGTAACAAGGTTGAGAAACGATACCGTTGAGAATCTCATTGTTAGACTTTGCTATGTCCAATGCCATACGGTGAAGGTTTATACCCTCCACTTCCTGAGGTCACAAAACATCTTTTCCTTTAAGATTTCACTGATATTTTCTGACTGTTGATCATTTAATGGATGGGTTATGACAAAATTTCTTGTTTATATTTTCGTTTACTGAAGCAGTGATGTCGTGACCATGGGCTATTTTAACCCTTCACGTCCTGTTGTGACGTGAAAAGTCCAGAACTAGTTTTTACTCATCATTCACAGAAATTAGCCCGTGGTATTTTTCTGTGTTTCTTAACTAATTTGTGTTGTCTGTAGTGCCCTCAGAATACACTGCGGAAGATGCCATGATGCCTGCCCTGTCTCCGAGACGTTTTTCTTACTTATTTTCTGCCAAGTCATTTATATAACTAAGGCAACAGTGCTGCAATAGGTAGTTAGGTGTTTTGATTANATACAGCACCTTGAGAACATTGTATAGAGCACCTTGAGAACATTGTATGCTACACCTTGAGAACATTGTATACAGCACCTTGAGAACATTGTATAGAGCACCTTGAGAACATTGTATGCTGCACCCTGAGAACATTGTATAGAGCACCTTGAGAACATTGTATAGAGCACCTTGAGAACATTTTATACAGCACCTTGAGAACATTGTATACAACACCTTGAGAATATTGAAAATACATGTGCTTTCCCCCTTAGCAATGATAAATATATTGTGTATATATATTTCAATAGTCTATACGCCTCTTGTATGACTGAATGCTCCACCAAGATGGTATTCGGAAATTATCAGCTGATGAATGTGATGATTTGCTCGAGCAAGGATTAGAGAATATTGATTGTAATGGGGATTAGGGTTATTGTGTCATGTGCGATACTAACCATGTCAAGCTTGAGGTGGCCGATACACTGATGATTTGTCCTTAACCTTTTCACATGCTATATAACAACTACTGATCTGTGTCTGATTACATGAAACACCTTTTAAATTCTGAAGACAGGAAACTTTCCAGAAAAATAATGAAATATATTGCATCCCACCTCTTCTAAAAAGATTTTTTTGGTGATTTAGATTTGTTACAGATGCTCCTGAAACTAGGGTTGGAATTTCTTGAATAAATACAGTTTATGAATTCAACCAAAGTAGGTACCTCAATGAATTTGTCGAGAAAAAAATATTCGAGAACATACAATTACACTTTGTGACATCAAGTCAAAAGCTTTCAAGATCGTAAGCAATGCCATCTATAGCAAGAGCTTAACTGATGTAAGTAAATATTGTGATAAGCACTATTAAGTTTACGTCTCGAGGTGAGTTTCAAAGACATGCACGTAACCCTTTCTTGAAACGTAGAATGTTACTGAGTGAAGACAGAGTCATTTGTACTGTCAAGAAGAATTCCTAAAAGTTAATATACAAACATTCATGGGGTTCCATATCCTGCAAATAGCTAAAAGGATCCTGTATGATTTTTGGCATAATACCGTCAAAGGTCATTATGGTCACAAAGCTAGATTGCTCTATACGGACACGGATTCTTATCTGATAGAATTGACCTGTCCCAATGCATTTGAAGAATTGAATAAACTGCCTTTATGACAGCATTTAGATTTCAGTAATTTCCCCACCGATAACCCTATTTTGATGAATCTCGTAATGGTCAATTGGGTTACCTGGTTGATACCTGGTTGATGGGGTTCTGGGAGTTCTTCTACTCCCCAAGCCCGGCCCGAGGCCAGACTTGACTTGTGAGAGTTTCGTCCACCAGGCTGTTGCTTGGAGAGGCCCTCATGCCCACATATCCATCACAGCCCGGTTGGTCCGGCACTCCTTGAAGAAAACAATCTAGTTTCCTCTTGAAGATGTCCACGGTTGTTCCCAATATTTAAGTCCTTTATCTCGGCTATGCGTGCCGTATATGTTCTCTGTATTCCCTCTATTTCAGCAATCTCTCCTGCTCTGAAGGGGAAAGTGAGTACTGAGCAGTACTCAAGACAGGACAACACAAGTGATTTGAAGAGTACAACCATTGTGATGGGATCTCTGGACTTGAAGGTTCTCGTAATCCATCCTATCATTTTTCTGGCTGACGCAATACTTGCTTCGTTATGGTCCCTAAACGTTAGGTCGTCGGACATTATTATTCCCAAATCCTTGACATGCTGTTTTCCTACTATGGGCAGATTCGATTGTGCTTTGTACCCTGTATTATGTTTAAGATCCTCATTTTTGCCGTATTTGAGTACCTGGAATTTATCACAGTTAAACATCATGTTATTTTCTGCTGCCCAATCGAAAACTTTGTTAATATCTGTTTGTAGTTTATCAATGCCTTCAGCAGAGGTAATTTTCATGCTGATTTTTGTATCATCTGCAAAGGATGACACGAAACTGTGACTTGTGCTTTTGTCTATATCTGATATGAGAATAAGGAACAGCAGTGGTGCAAGGACTGTACCTTGAGGTACAGAGCTTTTAATTGCGCTCGGACTCGATTTTACTTGATTGACTGTTACTCTTTGTGTTCTGTTCGACAGCAAATTGAGTATCCAGCGTCCTACTTTACCAGTTATACCCATTGACCTCATTTTGTGTGCAATCACTCCAAGGTCATATTTGTCGAATGCCTTTGCAAAATCTGTGTATAAGACATCTGCATTATGTTTTTCTTCTAATGCCTCAGTGATTTTGTCATAGTGGTCAAGTAGCTGTGAGAGGCATGATATTCCTGCTCTAAATCCATGTTGGCCTGGATTGTGGAGGTCATTGGTTTCCATGAATCTAGTGATCTGACTCCTGATCACTCTCTCAAATACTTTTATTATGTGGGACGTTAGTGCAACTGGTCTATAATTCTTTGCCAATGCTTTGCCACCACCCTTGTGAAGAGGGGCAATGTCTGCTGCTTTAAGCTCATCTGGTATCTGCCCTGTGTCCAAGCTCTTCCTCCATACTATACTGAGTGCCTGTGCTACTGGCACTTTACATTTCTTTATAAATATTGAATTCCATGAGTCTGGACCAGGGGCTGAGTGCATGGGCATATTGTCAATTTCTCTATCAAAATCTGCTACGCTCGTGTTGATATCAGTTATGTTTACAGGTGTTTGAATATCATTCATAAAGAAATTGTCCGAATCTTCCACTTTCATGCTGTGTATCGGAGTGCTAAACATGTCCTCATATTGTTTTTTTAGGATTTCACTAATTTCTTTGTCATCCTCAGTGTATGAATCTTCACTAATACGAATAGGTCCAATACTGGCAGTGGTTTTCGCTTTTGATTTAGCATATGTGAAGAAATATTTTGGGTTTTTCCTTATTTCTTGAATTGCTTTCTGTTCTAGTTGCCTTTCTTCAGACTGATAGGAATGCTTCAGTCTCTGTTCGATTTCTTCAATCTACCTGCTTAAATTTTTCTTCTTTGTATGGAGAGTCGTGTCTGCTTAAGCATTTCCGTTAATTTCTTCCTTCTTTTGTAATGTCGTCTGCGTTCTCTTTCTACATTTAACCTCTTTCTGGCTTTCCTCAAAGGAACATGTATCAGACAGACTTCATATGCTTCAGAAGTCAGTTTTTCTATTCCTTGTGTAGGATTTTTATTTCTTAGAACATTTTCCCATTGAATGTTTATAAGTTCCCTGTTTATTTTCTCCCAGTCTATCCTCTTGTTATTAAAATTAAATTTATTGAATAACCCTTCTCGCTTGTTGTTTCTCTTGGGCCTACTACCGTTATTAATGTTAGTTTGCACTTCAATGAGCTTGTGGTCCGAGTACGTAGTGTCTGAGACAGTAATGTCTCTGATTAGCTTCTCATTGTTCATGAATACCAGGTCCAGCGTGATTTCGTTCCTAGTTGGTTCTGTAATCTGCTGACTGAGCGAGAATTTGTCACAGAATCTTAGTAGTTCTCTGACCTGTGGTTGGATATTTCCAGGTTGATTTCCAGCTATAATGTTATTGTTTACTATTCTCCATTTTAAACTGGGCAGATTGAAGTCTCCAAGGAAGATGATATCTGGTACTTGGTTTGCTAAGTTATCAAGGATATTCTCTATTTTGAGGATCTGTTCAGTGAATTTCTCAGTTGTTGCATCTGGCGGTTTGTATATTAAAATAATAAGTAGATTCATATTTTTTACCTTGATTCCAAGTACCTCTACCACCTCATTTGACGAGTTCAGGAACTTTGTGCATGCCAGCTCCTCTTTAATATACAGACCTACTCCTCCACTTGACCTAATTACTCTGTCACATCTATATAGATTATAATTCGTAATCCAGATTTCACTATCCATGTGGTCTTTTGTGTGGGTTTCTGCAAATGCACCAAATATTGAGTCCGATTCTATTAGGAGGCCATTTATGAAATTAACTTTATTTTTTGTTTTGGTTTCAAGCTTTGTATGTTTGCAAATATGAATGATTTCCTACATTGCGTGTCACTTCTGGTGGGCTTTGGTAGTTCTCCCCCCACTCTACCTCGGTCCAGGGTGTGTTGTTTTGGAAGTGATTCGTCCAGTTTTGGTAGTAGGACGGGTGTTGTGTGGTGTAGTACCTGTGTGCTTGTTGATAATTTGTATTCAAGTCTTGTGAATATCTCTCTTCCCCTCTGTAATCCTGTAGTGGTTCCAACTGACTGTTCCTCTCTCTTATATTTTCTACTCTGTTTCTGCCTTTCTCTAAAAAATTTCCAGTAGTGGCATATTGATCTTCCCGTCTATAACGCTGTGTACCTCTCACGTGGAATTCCGGACACTGATGATTGTAGCATTTTTTGTCACTAATTGAAAATTGACATAATTTAGGGTGGAAGTATCTGCACCCTGTTCCAAAACGGCATGTACCCCTCGCCAACATGTTCCAGCATTTTCGAGGATGCAGAAAATTGCATTTTGCTCCTAATTTTCCATATTCGAATATTCCTTGAGCGTAGAATTTGCAAGTGTGTTCAGTTTTTGCGTTTTCAAGGTATTTAAACCTGTGCCTGTCTTGTCTACCTCTTTATTGGAGCCATCTCCGTCTTTCGTCCCAATTCCTTCATTTTTGCACTCTGTCTCATTGTTGCAATCATTGTTTATATTACCTGGATCTGCAATATTGCTGTTATTTTGTATCACAATACCTTCTTCCTCCACACTACTGCTGCGGTTCTCTAAACTACCTGTTTCTGAGTTTTGGTCGTTATCCAGTGTTTTCTTTGCCCAGTCCGCATATATCCCTGGTAGCTTCTCTGTGAATGATAATCTCTGTGACTCGGGAATGTTTTTCATCAGTTTAGTTATGTCCTCCTACATTAACCTGTCATCTTTACAAACCCATTAAATTCCTTGCCTTTTTGTGCACCCTGGAGATAATTCTGCACAGCCCAGGTGAAATCTTTCAGGTTTGCTGAAATCAAAAGTTGAAGCTAAAATCATCACGGAACTGATTGCACTAAAACCTAAAATGTATTCCATCCTTATTCAAGAACGGGTTCAGATCTGCCGTTGTAAAGGTATTCCCACATATCACCAATCGAAACTCAAACAAGGAGAAGTTCCAGAGATAAGAGAGGGAATAGATATTCAGGCACCGCTATAGGACTTTGGGATTACCAGTGGGTGAAGGGAAGGGAATTATCAGGGGAAAGCGCCAAGCCATTACGACAATACAGCGCTTGGAAGGGGTCGGTATTAGGATTTGGGATGGGACGGGGGGGGGGAAGAAATGGTGTCCAACCACTTGGACGGTCGAGAATTGAACGCCGACCTGCATGAAGCGAGACCGCCGCTCTACCGTCCAGCCCAAGAGGTTGGGCACAATTTTCCCCCACCCTCCGTTCCATCCCAAATCTTAATTGGGAAGTGAGGAAGCTTTTGCTAGAGTTGGATGTGACATAGGCTATAGGCCCAGATGGAATCTCACCACGGATACAAAAGGAAGGAGCAGAAGCACTGCGCCTGCCATTCTCTATAGTGTATAACAAATCACTGGTAGCAGGGGAGCTGCCAAAAAATTGGAAGATTGCTAATGTAGTCCTGATATACAAAAAGGGGTGATAGGCAGGAGACACTAAATTACAGGCCAGTGTCCCTAACTTGTATACCATGCAAGTTGATGGAAAGATTGTGCGAAAAAAGCTAGTGGAACATCTGGAGCAAAAAACTTTGTAACACAACATCGGCATGGATTCAGGGATGTCAAATCATGCCTCACAGGTTTAATTGAATTCTACGACCAGGCAACAAAAATCAGGCATAAAAGAGAGGGGTGGGCAGACGGCGTATTTTTGGACTGCCAGAAAGCCTTTGACACAGTACCACCCAAGAGACTAGTGCACAAGCTGGAGATGCAGGCAGGAGTGAAAGGGAAGGTACTCCATTGCATTAGGGAGTACTTTAGCAACAGAAGACAGCAAGTCACTGTGAGGGGGTGAGGTCTCAGATTGGCGAAGTGACACTAGTGGAGTCCCACAGGGTTCAGTCCTTGGACCTTTAGTGTTTCTGATATATGTGAATGATCACCCAGAGGGAATAGACTCGTTACTCTCAATGCTTGCTGATGATGCAAAAAATATGAAGAGGATTAAGTCAGATGAAGATAGTATGAGGCTACAAGATGAGCTAGACAAACTGATTGAATGGTCCAGCAAATGGCTACTACAGTTCAACCCGAACAAATGTAAAGTAATGAAATTTGGCAGTGGAAACAGAAGGCAAGAAACAGGATACCGAATGGGAGATGAAGTCCGCCTTTAAACGGACAGACAAAAAGATCTAGGCGTTGATATCACACTAAACTTGTCTCCTGATAATATATTAAGAATAACATCGGAGGCGTATGCAAAGCTGGCTAACATCAGACCTGCCTTCAGGAACCTGTGTAAGGAAACATTTAAAACCTTATATATCACATATGTAAGACCAATCCTTGAGTTTGCGGCCCCAGCTTGGAGCTCGTATCTTGTGAAGCACAGGACTAAGCTGTAAAAGGTTCATAGGTATGCCACTAGGCTAATCCCAGAACTGAAACACGCTTGAGTTACGAGGAAAGGCTTCATGAAATGAACCTAACGTTGCTGGAAGATAGGAGAGCTCGTAGAGACATGATCACCACCTACAAAATTCTCAGAGGAATTGACAGGGGTAGATAAATATAAACTGTTTAAAACGGGCGGTATGCGAACAAGGGGACACAGGTTGAAACGGAGTACCCAAATGAGCCACATAGACGTTAGAAAGAACTTTTTCAGTGTCAGAGTAGTTAACAGATGGAATGCATTAAGCAGTGATGTGGTGGAGGCAGACGCCATACACAGTTTCAAAAGTAGATATGATAGAGCCCAGTAAACTCGGGAATCTGTACACCAGTTGATTGACGGTTGAGAGGTGGGACCAAAGAGCCAGTCGCTCAACCCCCGTAAGCACAACTAGGTGAGTACATTCTGTTTTTCAAAATTCTTTGGATTACAATATCGGGCAACAGTTTCAGTCCTGATCCATTACGAATAATAAAGGAAGTATGTATATCTATCTGACAGCAAAACGAGGATTGTCGGCATTTGATGATAACCGTTATGTATTGAACCCTACACAGTCCTTGGTGTATGGACATCCCAATATTTCTCAAGCTGTTATCCGTGAGGAGGAGGAGAATGATGAGGATGAGGAGGCACCTACACCTGCTGCTGCTGCTGCACGATCTGCAAGACGTGGTTGTTTGTTGTTATAGATTCAGCTACTCGGAACAAGTTCCAAGTAGCACGGGCTATGGTGAGCCCGTAACTTACCTGGCACAGGAACGGGGCAAGTAGCACGGGCTATGGTGAGCCCGTAGTGTACTTACCTGGCACAGGAGCGGTGCTGCAAGACGTGGAGTTCGTCCCATATTTAATATATGGGGTAAACGAGATGAATTGGCAAATAAAATGCATCCCTGTATCCTGTAATTGATGCGTGAGAAAGGCACCCCCTCCCTAACCTATCATTGGTGTTGGAAAAATTTAAAACACTAACCCATCACTGGTGTTGGAAAAATGTAACCCCCTAACCTATCATTGGTGTTGGAAAAATGTAACCCCCTCACCTATCATTGGTGTTGGAGAATGTACCCTCCTAACCTATCATTAGTGTTGGAAAAAGTGTCCCTGCAACCTATCATTAGGGATGGAAAAATGTACCCCATTAACCTAGAGTAAAAAGGATGATGTTCTGCTCTATGTAAAAGTAATATGTAAAAATGTTATGTTCTATGTAAAATATCATACCCATATGTAATACAAATTATGAAATGTCTACATTTTGTGTTTTATAAAACCCCAATGATTAAATATGCTGCCCATATGACACTTACCTCAGTATGATCCCAATACGAGTCATAGATAGATCACCTATAACGGAAGTACAACTCGATATTTTTAATACACCCAACAGAATAATCTTTGCAGGATTTTCAAATGGAGACAAACCTCATTTGTGTACTAAATTAGTACAAAAATACTATCGTAAATTCTCAAGTATCATTATATGCGGAGGCAATTATCGAGTATTGCTAGACGATCCAGTAATTAACATGAAAATATAGTCCATCCCGAAATTATTAACCGTTTAGATGAATGCACAGACGAATCTCTTAGACTTGTTCATCGAATCAGCCAATGTATGAAACCATACGAAACTGTATATAAATGGTTAGCATACTATATAAAATTAATTTTAACCTGACATCTTTTGGGGTGGGTTAGGGGGGATTATAGATTGTATAAAGCAGATAATTCTAAACAACTCGATATCAATTTATCTGATGTTAAAGATTACTTGAAATGGTCTAAGGCTTACACTTTACATGAATTAAAATAGTCGCAAATTTAAGCGACGAAAGGTACTGAATCCTAAATCCTGCATATTTCTTGCCTGTGATTTAGCAGAGATGGGACTATTAGCTAAACATAATGATGATATGAAATATGTAATCGTCTGTGTTGATATTTTTCCCGGTATGTGCAAGTCACACCTCAGAAACGCAGAGGATGGGCAGAGTGTGAGTAAAGCTTTGAAAATCATACTAGAATCCTCATATTACCAAGGAATATGTAAAATTAATATGGGGTCGTGGGGGAGAATTTTATAATTCTCATATGAAACGAATGTTGGCAGCTAAAAATATTAAACTGTATAGTGTATTTTCTCAAGAAACGAAAGCTGCTATAGCCGAACGCTTTATAATTACGATGAAAACTAAGATTTATAAATGTATTACTGCACACAATACATCGAGATATCTACCCGTATTGCCAGATATCATAAAAACTTATAACACGACACCCCACAGAGGGTAATCGGACACAAGGTAAAGTTCGTGCTTTATCCCGTCCACAAGAGATAAAGAAACAATTCAATCTCATGTTCAAAAGTAAGGGTAAACCTCAAGCAGGCGTTAGTTCTTTATTAGCTGTGGGGGACACAGTTCGCATTACCCTCTCTAACCGGATTTCAACATTCTTGAAAGGATTTGCTAGACAAAACATGGAAGCAATTTTCAGAATTTCACGTATTGATATAAGTCAACCCGTTCCGTTATATTTTTTACAAGATTGAATAACAGACCTATTGACGGTGGGTTTTATTAAGAAAATTAACATTAACCGATCTAACGGTACATTTAATATAAGAAAGTGCTATGTAAACGTACATTACTTAATAATAAATTACAGTATAAAGTGAGGTACACAGGTATAACTCTTCATTCGATCAGTGAATTGATGCTGATGATTTGTTGAAGATATGAAGAAGCCATTAGTATACAAGTACAGAAAGTTGGTGACCTTGCTTAGTAAACTTAATTCTTCAGGAAGGAAACAATTAATTGCACAGTTTAAAAAAACGCATATCCATTGCTTGTCAGAGATTTAAAAAAATCTGAGAAAATAAACTTCCGGTAAAAAGAAAATTATATTTACGTTAAAGAAATACAGAGATACATTGCATCACTGGCTTGCAAGAAACCCTCGATTTCGAACAGAAACACCTTTTGTTGACTCGTAGAGGAGGTAGTATCCTCAGTCTTTATTACCCATAGGTGCTAGTCTAATTCCAGACTATATAACAAATAAAAAATTAAAGAGTTTTATATGTACCCCATAAAACCATTGATGAGGGTCCTGCCAAAGTACTAAAAGCAGACGTAGGTCCATCACTGAACCTAGGAACCGCAGTAGCCCAACACAGCTCCCAACAGCATTAACAGCTTCAATACGACCGAACCCTGCAAAAACTGCATTTGATTCACTTAAATATAAATCTAAAACATCATTATGCCGGTTCACTGTGAATTATTTTGATGGAAGCAAGGTGTGCAATGGGATGCTAATGGGAATCTGCAAATGCTAGTGACTGGATTAAACATAATTGAATATATTTTAACTAAAATGGCGGTTCACTCACCGGTATTTCCACGATAAAATTTACCCTAGTTAAAGATTTTTTCTCAGTAACCTCAACTCCATGAGAAATGTTAAGAATTCAGAATCTCATAAGAGAATTTGATGTTGATGTACCACGAAGAATAAGATAACCAGCATATGCTGCTACTACTACTACTGCAGCTAAATGTCAAGAATTGGAGGGGCATGGCTAGCATATTAACGGTAAGTATATAAATAGATGCGGTGTTTGTTTTATAATTTATTCCTTCACAGCCCAGCAATGGATTCTCACATCATTTACGCTACTAGTGTTCGAATATGGATTTATTTCCAAATAATGAACCTAGTACTATCGAAAACAGACTATATAATCAACTCGCTCCAGATCATAAACTTTCCTATGAGATGTGTCTCCAGAATATTTTATCACCTTCGGCATATTATGTAATAAGATCAGATGATCTGGAGAATTATATCCGTATAAGAATTATGTACTAGATGCAAAAAGGATAAGTTATAAACATTGACAATTTCTACCGAAAAGTAATATTATAGCCGCTAG
>WNGS01167042.1:62059-73799 GCA_020271785.1 Procambarus virginalis | reverse complement strand
ATAACAATGAAACTTTGTGTTAAATAGAGAATAAACGGGGGACCACGTGTGAGCCAGTGCACGAGGCTTTGTGTACATGTTGTAGGCGATATGAGGAAAAAATAGTGAACAGTGATTCGTGGAACAGTGAAGTGGAACGGGTATCACAACACACATATAAGTTGGAAGTGTAGGAAAATCGTGCATAGAATATTATAAATATAGAATACTAGAAATATAGAATAGTGGCAAGAGGCGGCATCAGCTAGGCTGTGTTTACACAAGCCACGAGGCCTACCCAGGGCACGTCCCACAGTGATAAAATACGGAAAATATATAGTGTAATATGGAAATGTGGATCTAGGAATTAGTAATAAAGTGAGTGAGTACCATTGCAAGCCGGAAATTAGGCAGAAAATTCCTTGTAAGAATACAAGCAAAGAATAAATCAGTGTTATAAATCGAGTAACTGGAAACTGGTGACATCAACCTGGGACAACAAGAGGTCACCTGTACCGACCGGGGACCAGCTTCGCTACCCTACGCTAAGTACCTGCCATAAAGTTTGAACAAAATAACATACATAATATTACAAATATACGGTATACATATAATATTATAAATATATACATATATTTTATAAAGAGTTAAAAGGACTGACATCACAAGTGATCCATACAGTGAAGCACAAATACAATACAATACATCAGACAATGGAGAGGTGTGGCGAGTGTTCGGAAGTATTGGGAAGACGTACTGTAGGCGTCAAGTGTTGCATCTGTAACATAAGATTTCACCTGGGCTGTGCAGAATTATCTCCAGGATGCACAAACAGGCAAGGAATTTACTGGGTTTGCAAAGATGACAGATTAATGTTGGAGAACATAACTAAACTGATGAAAAACATTCCCGAGTCACAGAGATTATCATTCACAGAAAAGCTACCAGTGATATATGCGGACTGGGAAAAGACAACATTGGATAACGACCAAAACTCAGGAACAGATAGTTTAGAGAACCGCAGCAGTAGTGTGGAGGAAGAGGGTATTGTGGTACAAAATAACAGCAATATTGCAGAGCCAGGTAATATAAACAATGAGAGCAACAGTGAGACAGAGTGCATAAATGAAGGAATTGGGACGAAAGACGGAGATGGCTCCAATAAAGAGGTAGACAAGACAGACACAGTATAAATACCTTGAAAAACGCAAAACCTGAACATATTTGCAAATTCTACGCTAAAGGAATATGCAAATATGGAAAATTAGGAGCAAAATGCAATTTTCTGCATCCTCGAAAATGCAGGAACATGTTGGCGAGGGGTACATGCCGTTTTGGAACAGGGTGTAGATACTTTCACCCTAAATTATGTCAATTTTCAATTAGGGACAAAAAATGCTACAATCTTCAGTGTCCGGAATTCCACGTGAGAGGTACACAGCGTTATAGACGGGAAGATCAATATGACACTACTGGAAATTTTTTAGAGGAAGGCAGAAACAGAGTAGAAAATATAAGAGAGAGGAACAGTCAGATGGAACCACTACAGGATTACAGAGGGGAAGGGAGATACCCACAAGACTGGAATACAAATTATCAACAAGCACACAGGTACTACACCACACAACACCCGTCCTACTACCAAAACTGGACGAATCACTTCCAAAACAACACACCCTGGACCTGGGTAGAGTGGGGGGAGAACTACCAAAGCCCACCAGAAGTGACACGCAATGTGGGAAATCATTCATATTTGCAAACATACAAGGCTTGAAACCAAAATCAAGAAATAAAGTTAAGTTCATAAATGGCCTCCTAATAGAATCGAACTCAATATTTGGTGCATTTACAGAAACCCACACAAAAGACCACATGGATAGTGAAATCTGGATTCCGAATTATAATCTATATAGATGTGACAGAGTAATTAGGTCAAGTGGAGGAGTAGGTCTGTATATTAAAGAGGAGCTGGCATGCACAGAGCTCCTGAACTCGTCCAATGAGGTGGTAGAGGTACTTGGAATCAAGGTAGAAAATATGAATCTACTTATTATTTTAATATACAAACCGCCAGATGCAACAGTTGAGGAATTCACTGAACAGATCCACAAAATAGAGAATATCCTTGATAACCTAGCAAACCCAGTACCAGATATCATCTTCCTTGGAGACTTCAATCTACCCAGTTTAAAATGGAGAATAGTAAACAATAACATTATAGCAGGAAGTCAACCTGGAAATAACCAACCACAGGTCAGAGAACTACTGAGATTCTGTGACAAATTCTCGCTCAGTCAGCAGATTACAGAACCAACTAGGAACGAAAACACGCTGGACCTGATATTCACGAACAATGAGGAGCTAATCAGAGACATTACTGTCTCAGACACTACGTACTCGGACCACAAGCTCATTGAAGTGCAAACTAACATTAATAACGGTAGTAGGCCCAAGAGAAACAACAAGCGAGAAGGGCTATTCAATAAATTCAATTTTAATAATAAGAGGATAGACTGGGAGAAAATAAACAGGGAACTTACAAACATTCAATGGGAAAATGTTCTAAGAAATAAAAATCCTACACAAGGAATAGAAAAACTGACTTCTGAAGCATATGAAGTCTGTCTGAAACATGTTCCTTTGAGGAAAGCCAGAAAGAGGTCCAATGTAGAAAGAGAACGCAGACGACATTACAAAAGGAGGAAGAAATTAACGGAAATGCTTAAGCAGACACGACTCTCCATACAAAGAAGAAATAATTTAAACAGGGAGATTGAAGAAATCGAACAGAGACTGAAGCATTCCTATCAGACTGAAGAAAGGCAACTAGAACAGAAAGCAATTCAAGAAATAAAGAAAAACCCAAAATATTTCTTCACATATGCTAAATCAAAAGCGAAAACCACTGCCAGTATTGGACCTATTCGTATTAGTGAAGGTTCATACACTGAGGATGACAAAGAAATTAGTGAAATCCTAAAAAAGCAGTATGAGGACATGTTTAGCACTCCGATACTCAGCATGAAAGTGGAAGATTCGGACAATTTCTTTATGAATGATACTCAAACACCTGTAAATATAACTGATATCAACACGAGCGTGGCAGATTTTGAAAGAGAAATTGACAATATGCCCATGCACTCAGCCCCGGGTCCAGACTCATGGAATTCAATATTTATAAAGAAATGCAAAGTGCCAGTAGCACAGGCACTCAGTATAGTGTGGAGGAAGAGCTTGGACACAGGGGAGATACCAGATGCGCTTAAAGCAGCAGACATTGCCCCTCTACACAAGGGTGGTAGCAAAGCATTGGCAAAGAATTATAGACCAGTTGCACTAACGTCCCACATAATAAAAGTATTTGAGAGAGTGATCAGGAGTCAGGTCACTAGATTCATGGAAACCAATGACCTCCACAATCCAGGCCAACATGGATTTAGAGCAGGAAGATCATGCCTCTCACAGCTACTTGACCACTATGACAAAATCACTGAGGCATTAGAGGAAAAACATAATGCAGATGTCGTATACACAGATTTTGCAAAGGCATTCGACAAATGTGACCATGGAGTGATTGCACACAAAATGAGGTCAATGGGTATAACTGGTAAAGTAGGACGCTGGATACTCAATTTCCTGTCGAACAGAACACAAAGAGTAACAGTCAATCAAGTAAAATCGAGTCCGAGCGCAGTTAAAAGCTCTGTACCTCAAGGTACAGTCCTTGCACCACTGCTGTTCCTTATTCTCATATCAGATATAGACAAAAACACAAGTCACAGCTTCGTGTCATCCTTTGCAGATGATACAAAAATCAGCATGAAAATTACCTCTGCTGAAGACATTGATAAACTACAAACAGATATTAACAAAGTTTTCGATTGGGCAGCAGAAAATAACATGATGTTTAACGGTGATAAATTCCAGGTACTCAGATACGGCAAAAATGAGGATCTTAAACATAATACAGGGTACAAAACACAATCGAATCTGCCCATAGTAGGAAAACAGCATGTCAAGGATTTGGGAATAATGATGTCCGACGACCTAACGTTTAGGGAGCATAACCAAGCAAGTATTGCGTCAGCCAGAAAAATGATAGGATGGATTACGAGAACCTTCAAGTCCAGAGATCCCATCACAATGGTTGTACTCTTCAAATCACTTGTGTTGTCCCGTCTTGAGTACTGCTCAGTACTCACTTCCCCCTTCAGAGCAGGAGAGATTGCTGAAATAGAGGGAATACAGAGAACATATACGGCACGCATAGACGAGATAAAGCACCTAAATTATTGGGATCGTCTCAAAGCTCTCCAAATGTACTCACTAGAAAGGAGACGAGAGAGATACCAAATAATATACACATGGAAAATACTGGAGGGCAGGTCCCAAATCTGCACAGTAAAATAACAACGTACTGAGTGAAGTGCATTTCTGAATGGAAGAAAATGCAGAATAGAACCAGTGAAGAGCAGAGGTGCCATGGGCACAATCTAGAGAACACTGTATAAACATCAGAGGTCCACGGTTGTTCGACATCCTCCAGCGAGTATAGAAATATTGCCGAAGAACCGTGGATATCTCAAGGAAAACTAGACAGTTTTCTTCAAGAAGTGTGGGACCAACCAAGCTGAGGTAGATATATGGGCATCCGAGCCTCTCTAAACAACAGCCTTTTGGACCAAGCTCTCACAAGTCAACCCTCGTCTCGGGCGGGCTTGGGTATAGAGAACTCCCAGAACTCCATCAAGCAGGCATCACTACAGATTTCGAGAAATGCCGGCAAATGTTTTTGCTGATAATAAATAAGATATAAATGAAACAATTAAGAGATAATATTTCATTTTCAATATAATCTTAACAAAAAATATGTATCTCTCTCATAAAATTTATAAAAATATTTATAATTTAATTTTGCCCTGAGGGGCGAGTTTATTGGATAGCGCCAGTCATCCTGTGAATGGACACACTGCCATAGCATCATGTACAACACTCTCCAACAGGAAGAAAACTGGCTGGATTGTTCATCCTGTAACTGTACCCAGACATTGCTGGGACTTGCTTAACTTTCTCAAGTGAACAGCTTCTCAGGCAAGAAGATTAATGTTGCGAACCTTACTTCCTTGGAGAGGTGTCAAGGGAGACAGTCTTTATAATAGATTATATTTAATACAGAAGAGTTATGTGGGGCCATTTGAGAGTGTTTTCTTGAAATAAATCCGTAGGTGGCAACTGGAGGCCACGGGTGACTGAGATTACCCCGCCCCAATAAAGTAGTACCTTTGACTAGAGATTGTTCAGGAATAATGATTTACTTTACAACAAAACTGTGTGAAGTAAAAGTGGACTTAATCACATAACTTGCTCAGGAAATTTTGTTATTGTTAATAGTTATAGTTAATTATAGTACTTAATTATAGTTAATAATTAAGGGGTTTGTTGAAGAAAAGTTGAAGGATAAAGTATTCAGGGCCGGGTGACGCGACAAAAACTGACGCCATCTTTAGCTGACACGGAGCAGCAGCTGTTTACAACAGTCCTTGCTCTACTGACGGATTTCTCCTGCCGTAGTATAAAATAAGCCACAGGGTTGTATTTCAAAGTTAGAGGAACAGAGAGTACATTGACGGTCTACTGAGTATGTAACTAAGTGACTAAGTGAGAGTCTAGTTTTCCTAGTTATATATATACATATATATGCTGGACAGCTTGAATGCTTGACAGCTGGACAGGACATATACTGAATGCTTGACAGCTGGACAGATATATGCTGAATGCTGGACAGGATTGACAAGATTGATGCCCATGATGCTCTCTTTCTCCTCACAAGATGCCTGTTCTCCCTAAGTTGACGTACTTTCTGAGATGTTCTCCATCCTACAGCAGCCCTAAATTAAATGTGTATGACACCCTTCTGAGGTCCATGCTGGTGAATGTCCTAAACCTGCCATTGGACGACTCTCAGTGGGAGCAAGCAACCCTTCTGTAAGACTTGGCGGCCTTGGTGTCCGCACAGCCTCCAAAATTGCTCTACCCGCCTTCCTTTCCTCCTCCCACGCATCGCACGACCTCGTCAGAGATATCTTACCTGCAACCCTGAGAGGACTCAGCAGGAATACACGATCCTGCTTTCACTGAATGTTCAAATCAGTGGGGTGTTCTCGCAGCCCCAGCAACATTATAGAGCCAACAAAACAACACAAACAGTCCGGCTGGGACACCTCTAGTGGAAAAAGTAGCTGATGCTATGCTCAGCGCTGCAACATCAGACAAGGAGAAAGCCCGCCTCAGAGCAGTGCGTGCCCCCATGCGGAGACTTCCTCCTGGCAGTACCCATGTCAAACAATGGGCACGCGCCTAGATCCAGAATCCTTCGTGTGTAGCAGTGGCCCTCCGCCTTGGTGCCCCAATTCCACTGAATACAAGTGTATTTGCAACAGGGTGGAGAAGCAGACCAATACGGACTGCATGGGTTGCATTGCGGAAGCACAAAGGGCTGGCATGCAAGACACACACGAGGTCAATGACTCATCAAGAGAAGCCTCGTCTCAGCTAAGTGCCCAGCGGAGAGAGAACCTCGCATCCTAGGGGTCCAAAACCGGATTTCCCCGCACTTCGCCTGTGGCATCACCATATACTCATGGAAGGAGGGTAGACAGTTGGTGTGGGACTACACATGTGTATCCACCCTGGCTGACACCTATGTACACTTCGGAGCTGATCAAGCAGGTGGGGCAGCCAACCACAGGGAAACAGCAAATCTCTCAAATACAGGCGACTGGCAGGTCAATACCTCTTTGTTCCCATAGCGTCTGAGACGCCTGGCCCCTGGGGCAAGAGTGCCTTGGGATTTCTCAAGGAATTGGGTTCCAAGCTCATTGACGTCACCAGAGACCAAGGGCTTGCAGTTTTTTGTTTCAGCGCCTCAGTGTGGCGATCCAGAGGGGAAATGCTTGCTGCGTCCTCGGTTCCTGTCCGGAAGCGGAGGAGCTTCAAGAGATCCATAACCTTTAGGCATTTGTCTTGTATGTTTGTAACCTTTAAATACACAATAAAGCATAAGAAAAAAAAGGATGGGGGTGGGTAGGAGAAAAGCCCACAGAAACTGTATTGGAGGGGACCTACATCCCCCAGTGCGTTATATGTGATTTCCTCGGAGGCTAGGGTCCCCTTCTTCCAGCCAGAGGTGGTACTCCCTTCCATTATATATTTATTTTGACATTTTTCGGCGATGCTGTGGTCACAAGCTGAACAGCAATGCCGCTCGCTTATGCTGCGTGCGCCAGCCTTGGTTGCTCCAACAGTAATGTACCTCTCACACCTGAGAATATATTGCCCACGATTTTTTTTTAAATGCGTCTGTTTACAAGACCAGCCCTGAGGAAGCTAAAGTGAACCCGTGTAGCCGCGGGCCATTTGAATGGGGCGTGGCACCCTATGGCGTATATATACCGCCAGGCGCACCGTGGGACATGTTACTCAGGGCGTATATATACGCTAGGCGCAGTTTAAGGGTTAAGGATTCGATTTTATCCTACCGGATATTGCGTCAGTGTTCCAACAAATTTTTAATTAACAAATCCATCTAGAAGCTTCTGGATACTTGAGAGATCATGCACAAAGTCGCGTAGGCACCTATAGGGCCCAATGGTGTACGTGATCATGGTGGCATTGTCATATAGGATCAAGCTATATAATGAATCTATTATGATTCTGATATGATTCTGATAGGATTCTGATATGATTTTGATATAGATATGATATAGATATGATATAGATATGATTTGATATGATATTTGATTATGATATAGAAATAATACATTTCGTAGATGATATTAAATATTGGTGGGTAAAAATTTCCCACAAGGGGAGAAAATTCGTGACACATGTTGTTAGGGAAAGCTTTGTGAACAACTGTGTCACGGGGGGAAAGTTGGTGAGCACCTGTTGTCATGAGGGGAAAAGTTCGTGAACATCTGTTTTCATGCGAGAAAAGTTCGCGAACACCTGTTGTTATTTGAAAAAAAAGTCGTGTGGCACTCTGTTGTCACGGGGGAAAGTTTTTGAGCATCTGTTGTTATTTGGAAACGTTTATGAACACATGTTTTTTAGGAAAATTTGTGAACACCTGTTATCATGGGAGAATAACTTGTGAACACCTGTTGTTATTTGAAAAAAAAATTGTGTGACATCTGTTGTCATGGGGGATTACGTTTTGTATTGTTGATGGCCATTTCTGCGCTCGATCATAACATTTTATTTATGTAAAACACTTCGTTTTAACAAATCTTTTCCCAGGCGTGCTAGTAGCCCGACTACCGTGCTAGAAGCCTAACTACAGTGCTAGTAGCCCGACTACCGTGCTAGTAGCCCGATCTACCTTGCTAGAGCCCGACTATCGTGCTAATATAACGACTTGTGCTTGTAGCCCGACGACGGGCAAGTAGCACGACTACATGCTAGTAGCCCGACTACAGTGCTAGTAGCCCGACTACAGTGCTAGTAGCCCGACTACCGCGCTAGTAGCCTGACTACCGTGCTAGTAGCCCGACTTACCATGCTAGTAGCCCTACTACCGTGCTAAGTAGCCCGAGCCACCAGCTAGTAGCCACCAGCTAGTAGCAGCTACACTCTGCTATTAGCCCTACTACCGTGCTAGTAGCCCGACTACCATGCTAGTAGCCCGACTACCGGGCTAGTAGCCCTGACTACCGTGCTAGTATCCCGACTACCAGTGCTAGTAGCCCGACTACCGTGCTAGTAGCCCGACTACCGTGCTAGAGCCCGACTACCGTGCTAGTAGCCCGACCTACCGTGCTAGTAGCCCGACTACCGTGCTAGTAGCCCGACTACCGTGCTAGTAGCCCGACTACCGTGCTAGTAGCCCTGACTAACGTGCTAGTAGCCCGACTACAGTGCTAGTAGCCCGACTACCGTGCTAGTAGCCTGACTACCATGCTAGTAGCCCGACTACCTTGCTAGTAGCCTGACTACCAGGCTAGTAGCCCTACTACCATGCTAGTAGCCCGACTACCATGCAAGTAGCCCGACTACCGTGCTAGTAGCCCGAACACCAGTGCTAGTAGCTCGACTACCGTGCTAGTAGCCCGACTACCGTGCTAGTAGCCGACTACCGTGCTAGTAGCCCGACTACCGTACTAGTAGCCCGACTACCGTGCTAGCCCGACTACCGTGCTAGTAGCCGGACTACCGTGCTACCGTATGCTAGTAGCCGACTACGTGCTAGTAGCCTGACTAACGTGCTAGTAGCCCGACTACCGTGCTAGTAGCCCGACTACCGTGCTAGTAGCCCGACTACCGTGCTAGTAGCCCGACTACCATGCTAGTAGCCCGACTACCGTACTAGTAGCCCGACTACCATGCTAGTAGCCCGACTACCGTGCTAGTAGCCCGACTACCATGCTAATAGCCCGACTACCATGCTAGTAGCCCGACTACCGTGCTAGTAGCCTGACTACCATGCTAGTAGCCCGACTACCATGCAAGTAGCCCGACTACCGTACTAGTAGCCCGACTACCATGCAAGTAGCCCGACTACCGTACTAGTAGCCCGACTACCATGCAAGTAGCCCGACTACCGTACTAGTAGCCCGACTACCATGCTAGTAGCCCGACTACCGTGCTAGTAGCCTGACTACCGTGCAAGTAGCCCGACTACCGTGCAAGTAGCCCGACTACCGTGCAAGTAGCCCGACTACCGTGCAAAGTAGCCTGACTACCGTGCGAGTAGCCCGACTACCGTGCTGGTAGGATAGCCTGACTAAGCCTGTGCCCTAGCTCTGACTACCGTGCTAGTAGCCTGACTACTCGTGCTAGTAGCCCCGACTAGCGTGCTAGTAGCCCGACTACCTTGCTAGTAGCCCGACTACCTTGCTAGTAGCCCGACTACCATGCTAGTAGCCTGACTACCGTACTAGTAGCCCGACTACCATGCTAGTAGCCAGACTACCATGCTAGTAGCCCGACTACCGTGCAAGTGGCCCGACTACCGTGCTAGTAGCCGGACTACCAATGCTAGTAGCACGACTACCGTGCAGTAGCCGACTACGTGCTAGTAGCCACGACTATCCGATGATAGTAGCCGCATCCACTACCATGCTAGTAGCCCGACTACCTTGCTAGTAGCCCGACTACCTTGCTAGTAGCCCGACTACCATGCTAGTAGCCCGACTACCATGCTAGTAGCCTGACTACCGTGCTAGTAGCTCGACTACCGGCTAGTAGCCGGACTACCGTGCTAGTAGCCCGACTAGCGTGCTAGTAGCCCGACTAGCGTGCTAGTAGCCCGACTACCATGCTAGTAGCCCGACTACCATGCTAGTAGCCCTACTACCGTGCTATAGCCCGACTACCGTGCTAATAGCCCGACTACCATGCTAGTAGCCTGACTACCATGCTAGTAGCCCGACTACCTTGCTAGTAGCCCGACTACCTTGCTAGTAGCCCGACTACCTTGCTAGTAGCCCGACTACCTTGCTAGTAGCCCGACTACCTTGCTAGTAGCCCGACTACCTTGCTAGTAGCCCGACTACCTTGCTAGTAGCCCGACTACCTTGCTAGTAGCCCGACTACCGTGCTAGTAGCCCGACTACCGTGCTAGTAGCCCGACTACCGTGCAGTAGCCCGACTACCGTGCTAGTAGCCCGACTACCTTGCTAGTAGCCCTAACGTTAGTAGCCCGACTACCGTGCTAGTAGCACGACTACCGTGCTATTAGCCCGACTACCGTGCTAGTAGCCCGACTACCGTGCTAGTAGCCCGACTACCGTGCTAGTACAGCCCGACTACCGTGCTAGTAGCCCGACTACCATGCTAGTAGCCCGACTCCCATGCTAGTAGCCCGACTACCATGATAGATAGCCTTGACTACCCGTTGCTAGTTAGCCCGACTACCGTGTGCTGAGTAGCCTACTACCGATGTGCTAGCGGCTCCACACCCACACCTGTGGGCGGGAAACTCCAAGCATATAATATCATTCCTAGATTCCATAGTCCATAAACATGTTTGTGCTCTCGAACCTATGACGTATGGATTTATATAGTAATAATATAATAATTAATCCATAATAAGTTTAGAGAAGTGGACTGTAAAAACTTCGGTTTAAAGTGGAGCGATTACACCTATTTTTTTCGGTGTGTGGTAAATTCTATAATGTTCGTACAAAATTATTATGGACATACATATGCCATAAATCATTAAAAATAAATAGTATGTGTGTTAATATGTAAACTACAAATGGAAAGAGTAAACGACGGATGAATTGGCGTCGTTTTAAAGTTGCATGTAGATTGCGTCCAGCAGCTAAGACCAGTTTAGTCCTGTCCGAGTCGGTTATCTCTGACGACACGTGATTATACAGGCTGACTTACGATTTCCTTGCAGCTAACTCCATACTGAAATATGAATCATAGGTAATTTCCATCTTTGAGCTTATATTCCCACACACATTTTCATAAATATACTGTTGATAGAATATAATAATGACACTCACAAGTGTATTTTGATGGTCGTACGTCCTGATACAACACACGGAGGAAGTGATGTGGTGGAGGCTGTACTTCCATACACAGTTCTTCAAGTGTCGATATGATAGAGCCCAACAGCGGTCAGGAACCTTTACACCTGTTGAGTGACGATAGATACAGCGATAGCAGGCGGCTTGATAGCCTGCGAAGCACTACACATCAAGAAGTCAACACCAGCAATCACAGCCCAAATTAATGCACAACTATATCTTAC
>WNGS01167042.1:23022-61059 GCA_020271785.1 Procambarus virginalis | reverse complement strand
TACCGTGCTAGTAGCCCGACTACCGTGCTAGTAGCCCGACTACCGTGCTAGTAGCCCGACTACCGTGCTAGTAGCCCGACTACCGTGCTAGTAGCCCGACTACCGTGCTAGTAGCCCGACTACCGTGCTAGTAGCCCGACTACCGTGCTAGTAGCCCGACTACCGTGCTAGTAGCCCGACTACCGTGCTAGTAGCCCGACTACCGTGCTAGTAGCCCGACTATCGTGCTAGTAGCCCGACTACCGTGCTAGTAGCCCGACTACCGTGCTAGTAGCCCGACTACCGTGCTAGTAGCCCGACTACCGTGCTAGTAGCCCGACTACCGTGCTAGTAGCCCGACTACCGTGCTAGTAGCCCGACTACCGTGCTAGTAGCCCGACTACCGTGCTAGTAGCCCGACTACCGTGCTAGTAGCCCGACTACCCGTGCTAGTAGCCCGACTACCGTGCTAGTAGCCCGACTACCGTGCTAGTAGCCCGACTACCGTGCTAGTAGCCCGACTACCGTGCTAGTAGCCCGACTACCGTGCAAGTAGCCCGACTACCGTGCTAGTAGCCAACTACCGTGCTAGTAGCCCGACTACCGTGCTAGTAGCCCGACTACCGTGCTAGTAGCCTGACTACCGTGCTAGTAGCCCGACTACCGTGCTAGTAGCCCGACTACCGTGCAAGTAGCCTGACTACCGTGCTAGTAGCCCGACTACCGTGCTAGTAGCCTGACTACCGTGCTAGTAGCCCGACTACCGTGCTAGTTGCCCGACTACCGTGCTAGTAGCCCGACTACCGTGCTAGTAGCCCGACTACCGTGCTAGTAGCCCGACTACCGTGCTAGTAGCCCAACTACCTTGCTAGTAGCCCGACTACCGTGCTAGTAGCCCGACTACCGTGCTAGTAGCCTGACTACCGTGCTAGTAGCCCGACTACCGTGCTAGTAGCCCGACTACCGTGCTAGTTGCCCGACTACCGTGCTAGTAGCCCGACTACCGTGCTAGTAGCCCGACTACCGTGCTAGTAGCCCGACTACCGTGCTAGTAGCCCGACTACCGTGCTAGTAGCCTGACTACCGTGCTAGTAGCCCGACTACCGTGCTAGTAGCCCGACTACCGTGCTAGTAGCCTGACTACCGTGCTAGTAGCCTGACTACCGTGCTAGTAGCCTGACTACCGTGCTAGTAGCCTGACTACCGTGCTAGTAGCCCGACTACCGTGCAAGTAGCCTGACTACCGTGCTAGTAGCCTGACTACCGTGCTAGTAGCCTGACTACCGTGCAAGTAGCCTGACTACCGTGCTAGTAGCCTGACTACCGTGCAGTAGCCTGACTACCGTGCTAGTAGCCTGACTACCGTGCAAGTAGCCTGACTACCGTGCTAGTAGCCCGACTACCGTGCAAGTAGCCTGACTACCGTGCAAGTAGCCTGACTACCGTGCAAGTAGCCTGACTACCGTGCAAGTAGCCTGACTACCGTGCAAGTAGCCTGACTACCGTGCAAGTAGCCTGACTACCGTGCTAGTAGCCCGACTACCGTGCAAGTAGCCTGACTACCGTGCTAGTAGCCCGACTACCGTGCAAGTAGCCTGACTACCGTGCTAGTAGCCCGACTACCGTGCTAGTAGCCCGACTACCGTGCTAGTAGCCTGACTACCGTGCTAGTAGCCTGACTACCGTGCTAGTAGCCTGACTACCGTGCAAGTAGCCTGACTACCGTGCTAGTAGCCTGACTACCGTGCAAGTAGCCTGACTACCGTGCTAGTAGCCCGACTACCGTGCTAGTAGCCCGACTACCGTGCAAGTAGCCTGACTACCGTGCAAGTAGCCCGACTACCGTGCAAGTAGCCTGACTACCGTGCAAGTAGCCTGACTACCGTGCTAGTAGCCTGACTACCGTGCTAGTAGCCTGACTACCGTGCTAGTAGCCTGACTACCGTGCAAGTAGCCTGACTACCGTGCAAGTAGCCTGACTACCGTGCTAGTAGCCTGACTACCGTGCAAGTAGCCTGACTACCGTGCTAGTAGCCTGACTACCGTGCTAGTAGCCTGACTACCGTGCTAGTAGCCTGACTACCGTGCTAGTTGCCCGACTACCGTGCTAGTAGCCTGACTACCGTGTGTGGGGGGGGAAACTCCAGCATATAATATCATTCATAGATTCCTCAAGTCCATAAAAATGTTTGTGGCTCTGAAACCTATGACCTATGGATTAGATAATAATAAATTTAATAATAAATCCATAATAGTTTTAGAGAAGTGGACTGTAAAACTTCGGTTTAAAGTAGAGTGATTACACATATTTTTTTTCGGGGGTGGGGTAAATTCTATAATGTAATCTACAGATTTTATGGAAATAACATATGCATAAATCATTAAAAATAATTAGATATGGGTTAATTTGTAAACTACAAATGGAAAGAGTAAACGACGTAGATTGCGTCGTTTTAAAGTTGAACGTAGATTGCGTCCAGCAGCTATGACCAGTTTAGTCCTGTCCGTGTCGGTTATCTCTGACGACACTGATTATACAGGTTGATTTACGATTTCCTTGCAGCTAACTCCATGCTGAAATATGAATCATACGTAATTTCCATCTCTGAGCTTATATTCCCACACATATTCATAAATATACTGTTGATAGAATATAATAATGACACTCACAAGGTTATTTTGATGGTCATGTGTCCTGACTACAAGACACGAGGAAGTGATGTGGTGGAGGCTGACTCCATACACAGTTTCAAGTGTAGATATGATAGAGCCCAATAGGCTCAGGAACCTGTAGACCTGTTGATTGACGTTACGAGGCGGGACCAAAGAGCCAGAGCTCAACCCCCGCAAACACAACTAGGTGAGTACACCCTATATAATATATATTGAGGCGAAAAAGGGATAACTTAGCCTTGCCGGACGCGGTGTCCGGAATAAATGAAGCCGTCACGTCTACTACTACGTCTACCTCCGTGAATTTCACTATCGCCCGACGGGCCGTTACCAACTCGACCCCATAAATCGATAACACAGGGACAGATAGCACATCACAAGCCAGCGCAATCTCCGGGTAACCGGTCCGAACAGAGAATTCGAATCCCACAGACTGAGCCGGACGACAGGGGGGAGAGGGACCCCATTGTAACTCCCCGTCAGCACAGGCATGTAGAGACACACCCGCCCCTAACCGGCCAAACTGATAAACACGCTCCAACTGCCGAAGCAACACGTCTGGCCCCTACCAAAGCTAGGGCCAGACTCCCCATAGGGTGCACATTGGTGACGTCACAACCACCGATGCCAGCTAGGGTGAACATTGGTGACGTCACAACCACAGATGTCAGCTAAGGTGCACATTGATGACGTCACAACCACAGATGTCAGCTAGGATGCACATTGGTGACGTCACAACCAAAGATGTCAGCTAAGGTGCACATTGGTAACGTCACAACCACAGATGTCAACTAGGGTGCTCATTGGTGACATCACAACCACAGATGTCAGCTAGGGTGCAACTGGATTGGTAAGCTACAGGTGTCTCAACCACAATACCATCCCCCCCAAAATTATTCTCGAGCAAGGGTTTCATGTTTTAGTATAACCGGGGAGCCGGTCGGCCGAGCGGACAGCACGCTAGACTTGTGATCCTGTGGTTCTGGGTTCGATCCCAGGCGCCGGCGAGAAACAATGGGCAGAGTTTCTTTCACCCTATGCTCCTCTTACCTAGCAGTAAAATAGGTACCTGGGTGTTCGTCAGCTGTCACGGTCTGCTTCCTGGGGGTGGAGGCCTGGTCGAGGACCGGACCTCGGAGACACTAAAACAGCCCCGAAATTATCTCAAGATAACCTCAAGATAACCTAACCCAGCATCTTGAGCTCAATTTATCAATAATCTTCATATAACATTTTACAACTCAAACAATGTAACGTTAACCTTTAAAAGTTCATTTGCACGTCGGAATTAACTTTATTTTTATGCAACTCAACAAAAAAACTCACCGAACACTTAATCCAATAATATTTTACCCAGAAATATTGATGGTATAATGAAATATTTACTTAAAATTTATAACTGTTTTTTATTTATTTTTTCATTTGAAAACAAATTTTTAATTATTTTAACAATTCGCTTTTACAGACTATTTTCCTTCACTCATCTTCGTCACTCTGTGAACAGTCTTGACTCATTAACAGGTGAATCAAGCTGACAGGTGACTGATAATACAGCTGATCAATTAACACTTCTCTAAGAAACAATGCATCAATATATAATTTAATATGAGTACAATTTTGTTAATATCGGATAGCAATAATGTGCAGATAACATCAGTATGATTATTCATTCATAATACACTGAGTGAGGCACTCCTGAAGCTCTGTTCTGTCATCAATACAGCTCGAGCACCATTCCGACCCGAGTTATTCATGCTAGATTATTTTATTGTTAGACATACATACATACATACATACATACATATACATACATACATACATACTGTTGGGTATCTGGGGCTTGAACTCATATATTAAATTGTTTTATTATTATGTTTAAATAAATCGAAGGACCACCCACTTTTGAGAAAAGAGGGAAAACGAAGGATGGTGATTATTAGATTGACACTATAAACCTAGTGCCTATGAATAATAATTAAATAAATAATCACTTGATAATACTGAATAGACTATTATTAATTAATTAAAGTCAAAGCCTCAGATATCAACATTGGGGGGGGGGGGGTATTTCTAGAAATTCATATATATCTAGGAACCAGTGTGGTTCGTCACTAGTTCATTGTTGAGTTAATAACATAGAAAATCTAAACTAAAATAGATTCAAAGATATGATACCTCAAATAATGAATATTTAAGATTATGAATTATTGAGCAACAGTAAAGCAAACATCTTATTTACCAAATCATAAAATCTGACAGTAAATTATTTACTGTAAAGATCCTATATGAATTATATGGAAATCAATAATAATCTTAGCTAAATTTATACGAAATAGGTGTCTTAGCTGTAAGACGACTTCTGTAACTCCATTTCGTCACTCGTCTTCGTGGTCACAGGATCCCAATAAAGAAAGAACCCGAAGTGAATATCACGAATGAAGAGAAACAACTTGTCGACTCCTCGTATACATGCTGCAATCAGGGAAATTTAAATAGCATTTTATTAGGCTACGAATTATTTCAAGTGTTCATTAAAATTGAAATAAATGAAGAAAATCAACTAACATTGTGTGTTTGTTGTTCATTCTTCGTTACGACAGACTACTCACAAATATACAACCCAGAGTGATGCATCAAAACAGATTGGTATATTTAACATGAGCGTATCAAATACTAAGGTCTGCCGAAACCGCGTCTGCCAGTCCCAGGCGTCCACTGCTGTGTACACGAAATTACGGGCCGTGGTTTTAATTGTTGATGCGCTATTAACTGGCAAGGCACTGCAGAACACGTGGGGAGGTAATTGGTGATTATTGGGGGAGGTTTCAACGTAATTATTGTTGGAAAACTCTTCAGTCACTACCACGCGTCTCTCCTCTCTGTTCGCCAAGAATGCCTCCTCGTCTTGCCAGGAATGCCTCGTGCGCAATGGCGTCTCCGCCCTCCCTCAACCGGTCTCCCGCATTCACAACAGAAATTACTAATTACGGATAATTCTTTTCCGTGCAATTACTGATGTAACACATTAATTGGAACCGAGTTCCAATTATAGGGAATTAATAATTATCATATTCTCGTTAAATGGTGTCAAACGAGAAATGGAGAGGATGTCTATTCCCTCCATAGCATTCGTACGTAACAGATAAAACTGCTACATGATAATAATTTCAGTTAATAACTCTCGGTTTTGGATTGTTGGGCGCTATATTATCCGTAGTTAATTATTACACGGAATACTTATAATTTTAGAGAACCATATTCAATTCTCTGATATATTGGTAGTAAATATGTTTTAATAGATATTATCAGACGCAATCCTGCTTCTCAGTGTCGTGAGAAAATTAGCAATAGGCTTAGATTAAATTATGTTAACACTACCGTTAATGGAATTAATAACTACTGTAATTAGTATATAATAATGAGGTATTATAATGCAATGGTAGTGTGTCGGTGTTGGAAATTTCCAACATAACTCCGGGGGGAGATAACTCGGGTCGCAGTTCAATGTTGAGTACTGACGTACCTATCCCGAAGTTAATATTAATGTTAGCATGTTTTTTTTTTATATATACAAGAGTTTTTACATTCTTGTACAGCCACTAGTACGCGTAGCGTTTCGGCCAGGTCCCTGGAATACGATCCCCCGCCGCGAAGAATCGTTTTTTCATCCAAGTACACATTTTACTGTTGCGTTAAACAGAGGCTACAGTTAAGGATTTGCGCACAGTAAATCCTCCCCGGCCAGGATACGAACCCATGACATAGAGCTCGCGGAACGCCAGGCGAGCGTCTTACCACTACACCACGGAGACTGTTATGTTAGTACGTTAGTACACACGTAACGGATGTCCCGTAATTGTCAAGGACAGATAAGACTCTAAGTCATTATGGGAACATGAATTAAACATTGAAATATTAAATGATTAAGTTATCTGTAATCAAGAACCCTCTGAAGTTCACAATAAACTCAACAACTAGGGTCGCAGTGACATGTAATGGTTGTATTACGTAGTTGCTGAATTGTAGGCAAACTCAGAAAAAGTTCCTAAGAACTGATAACATTATTGTATAAGCTGTATTCTACATTATTATACAGTAAAGTATTATTGGGTCATTCAAGGTCAAGGAGACTCTGACACTACAGTAAGGTCACTGTCTAGTGTCGCTGTGACTTGTAACTATTGAGTTACTAGACAATAACATCACGGAGCATCATGATCACCCCAAAATCAAATGAGGAAATTTGATTTAATATGCACTGCCGTGCAGTAGTCATTCTGACTGATGGTATAACTAAGTTGCTAACTAGCTAAAATAGTGTAATATTAAAAAACTGAAAAGGTTTGTTCATTAAAATCAAGAAAGATTCTGAGTCGACAGTGAGATTAGTAGCCTAACCATTCTGACTTATGAGCTAATTGAACTGCAGCTCATAGGCTTGACACTGTAAACTCATTAATACATCCTCAACTTTAGATGAAAATTGAGTTTATTAAATCAGTCTCTTTAAGTATAGTCAACTGTAATTAATTGCAAGTACAGACTAGGCTAGTACTCAGTTGACACTAACTAAAGTCCCTAAACCTACCTAAATAAATGGTTTAAATTTCTAACCTAAGTAGAGGACTAAGCTAATTGTTATAACTCACTAATTCTTAGTGGAGTTACTCTAGCTAAATTGTGAGCAGTAATGTACTCGAATTAACATTGTGAGGTGTATTGAGCTCGAATTAATATTGGGAGCTGTATTGAGCTCGTTAACAGGGTGAGCTAGATTGAGCTCGTTAACATTGTGAGCTATATTGAGCTCGTTAATAGTTAACAGAGTGAGCTATATTGAGCTCGTTAACAGAGTGAGCTATATTGAGCTCGTTAACAGAGTGAGCTATATTGCGCTCGAACTAACGAGGTGGAGTATTGTAGTGTTCAATTATCATGGCGAGCAATATTGAGCTCGAATTCGCATAAGGAACAATAAAGCACTCAATTATTACGTTAATTCACAGGTGAGCTGTAAGATCAGCTCGGGTTATTAGTGCAAGATCCTTATTGAAGAATAGCTAAGCACGGAATAAAGGCAGATTCTCTGGTGAGCAGTGCTCGAATTAGCGCGGGGAGCATTGTAGCGTTCAATTATCATGGCGAGCAGTGCTCGTATTAACATGGAGGAACATTAAAGCGCTCAATTGTCACGCAAACTCAGAGTGAGTTATATTGACGGACCAAACGCACGGACCAAAGAGCCAAAGCTCAACCCCCGCAAGCACAATTAGGTGAGTATTGAACTCGAATTAACGAGGTGGAGCAGTGTAGCGTTCAATTATCATGGCGAGCAGTGCTCGTATTAGCATGGGGAACATTAAATCGCTCAAATACTACGTTAACTCAAAAGTGAGCTGTATTGAGCTCATTAAGCATGTTAAGTAACACTCCTGATGGTTTAATGATAATGCATTAAACGAAAGGAAACCTAAGGTTGCTGGAAATTTAATTACTGCCACGATTAATCTTATTCAAAGATAATTTGTAATATTTTCCCAACCTAAACGTTTCACAGGTTATTAGTTCTCTGAAGATTCACTTACGTATTGGTAAGTTTGCAAGTTTGCTCATGCTGCGCTCCTACAATAATTAAGCAGAAACGAAAGAAAACAGCTCAAACAAAAATTGATGCAAGTAATTTTTCACTAACTCTTAGTGCAGAAAACATTGAATTAATAAGGTTTTCTTGACAAACCTTAAGCGCAGGTATTATGGACCTTGGTCCTAGTGAATTTATAATTATAGAAGTTGCTTAATGACTTCATAGTATTGCTAAATTCAGGTAATGCTAGATGCATTGGGTGCTAGATTCTCTAGCCTAATATTATTGATTACCTAGGGAGATTGAGTGTGGTCAATTATTACTTGTCGAGAATAATTCTAGGTCTGCAGTGGATTCAGTGGTTTGGTCGCTGTGACATGTACTTATTTAGGTACGGACGACTGGTTTTCCACAGAGAGCTATGAAACATCTCGGCGAATACTAATTGTACTACATTCAATCTGTGTTTATTACTCAGCTGTGTTTCTCATTTTAGCTTGCTGCTGGAGAATTGATTTATTGCTGACTGATTTGTTATTGTTGGCAAGCCTAGGCTTGTTCACATTCAGAACTTTGCCTGTAAGTAAGTAGCCACCTGCAGATTGGAGCATTTTCATGCCCAATCGTTTAACATGTCCAGTTATGAACTAATAATAGTAGTCTGCTCCTACTAGTACATTTACATTGTTAAGGCGGTCAGACGTTAACTTGCTGTCAGCCAAATTAATTGCACGTTCCTGCAGGATGTGGGCTGTGTACCCGAGACCCTTAATATTTAGGTCAAAAGGTATTTGATCTACAACAATGGCTTGGATAGCCTTGACATGACTACCTAGTCGTACAAACGGTGAACTACTGTGTACTCTTGGGGTCCTCGATATATCATGAACTCTGACAGGTTTAATTTTACCTGTCTGATTGGTTGTAAATTGAGTGCCTCTGCCGCTTTCTGAGTAATGAAAGTTCTCTGGTATCCTTGATCAAATAATCCACGAGTGGTGATCTTGGCTCCTTTGTTCTTTACTTGAAGTTGGGCAGTGGGCAAAGCTGCATCTACTTGAGATGCTGGTGAAATTACGCTGTACACATCTCGCACCTTGCAGCACTGTACTGGTGTAGATTCTCTACCTCCTATTCTAGGATTGCATAATTTGTTTTGACAAATTTGCACAGTGCAGATTGATGCTTGCCCCTTCTACACTTATTGCAGGTATTCAATGGGATGTCACAGCTATTAACATTATGTGATTGTAGACACCTAGGACATTTGTGTAACTGTTTGAGTCGTCTGACTCTTGCGTCTCTATTAGGGTAATTTTTTTTATTTTTTTTTATTTTACATGCAAGCATGCTTATAAGTACAATAAAAAGAAACAGTTACATCATAAATCAGAACAAAATGACAAAGCACAAACGGGCAAAACTAAGGAACAAAAGTACTAAACACAATAACGCCGGCCGGAAGGGCCGATCACAAAACAACAATAATGACAAACAGAATACAATAATTAAGTTAAACACAGTGGAAGACAATACAGAAATAACACACCAAAACCTGAAACATACAGAACAAGGCTACAAGCACCGCAAACACACACACGGAGAGGCACCAACATAAAAACAAAATAGTGAATAATAAATAACAATAACAAGAAAACAATATAATTATACAATAAAAAAAAGGAAAAGCTCAACGGCAAAACTCGACAAAAAAGCATATACCCTGACTAGGTCATGCCAACAGCCTGAAGGGCACTCAACACCACACAAACAAGCGCACAAACAGCATCATAAAAACATAGAACCACAAAGCATAACATAAGAACATGACACCCACAACCAGACACACACAAACCAAACCCCCGGACCGCACAGGAACCGGACACATACACACAAGCCACACAAATAAACCCACAACCACAAACCGGAGCACGCAGGAACCGGGAAACAAACCCGCCCCACCCACTCGCTCACACCCGACCCGCACCCCACACCCATGCACACTAATGGAAACAACCCACAACACACAACACAAAAAGGAATCATGAGTGAGGAACTAATTCCTCAGAGACAAGACCATACGTCTCTGCAGCCCAAGGATACCTCCGCTTGTAGGCCTCCCAAATCATATATTCCCTGTCGGTAGGGGGACGATCCCCCTGCCGCCGCGGGCCTTCATAAACTCGGGAACCACCAGATCAGGCGGAAACGGCCAATCCCTAAGCTCACTGACGCAAGTCGCATAACGAGGCTGGGGAGCGCAACCCACGTCCTTCGAGGTAGCAGACGACACCGATGAAGCGTACGAGGGTTGCCTAGACGGCCGCGTCGCCGTACGCACAGGAGCAGGGGACAATCGACGAGATGGTGACTCCACCGAGACCGCAGGAGACACTGAAGAGACAGCCGGAGACGGAAGAGGCGTCGAGACCGCAGCCGAGGAGACGGGGATCGAGGAAGGGGTTACAGAACCCCCAGAGCGAGCAGCCTTTTTCAACACCATCACCAGGCCACCCCGCTCACCACGACCCTCAGCAAGGGGAACCACCCCCCATGAAGAACCGGAGCCATCCGAGGCAGGCGACGCACCCGAAGCAGGAACCTCCGACACCATATCTGCAGTGGAGGCCGAAACACTGGCACTGGCATCCTCAGGCAAATGTACCTCCGCCGCCACCGTAGTACGCAACGCAACCGGAGCCACCCCTCCGTCGCCGGCAGATCCACAAGCGTCGAAGTCGCCAACATCTGCTCATGCTGAAGACGAACGCCGGGAACCCTTAGGCTCTGGCCGCACATCATCCGACCCAGAAGCAGACTCAGAGATACGCGCAACACAAGCCGGGCGAACCGATGCACGTCGCAGAACGGCAGCATCCTCAACCACATGGGGCACCAGGCCAGGCACAGGAGGAAGCGCCGGATCCACCCCATCATCCAGCACAGCCGGAACAGACGGCAAGGGTGCAGGGACAGGGTCAGATGCAGCAGAGGACAAACCGGAAGACGGGGGGTTCGAGCAGAAGGCAGGCTGAAGAACCCCAGGGATACTAGTCGGAGCAGGACGATCACCAGCGACGACACAACCTCTGGAGGAGAGGCGACAACAACAGGGGGCGCACCAGGCGACACAGGGGGCACATCCGCGGCTGAAGAGACGTCCACATCCACCGAACCCTCCTCCACAGGAAGCGGCGGAAAATCCTCCTCACTGAAGAGGTTCACGGGTGCAACGGCAGACGCAGTACAGTCAGCAGCCTGATGGCCCAATAGGCCACAACGATAACACGTCCGAGGCTGGCGGGCTTAAAACACTCGAACGTTGTAACCCAGAAGACGCACAGAGGACGGAATATCTTCCTGGAGCCTCATGCCCAGGGTGCGAATGTTCGTCCTCACACCCTTAAGTGGGCTGGAAGATACCACGTTCACCCGCACACTAACCACTGCACCAAAACGGCCGAAGTACCGCCGTAGCAGACCCTCCGGAAACTCCAATGGAGCCCCATGCACACTGACGTAGGTGAGGGCACCACTCCGATCAGAGAGTGATACAGTGCCCACACCATCCGGCAAGGGTAATGTCCGCTCCTCGTATCTACGGAGAAAATCGCGATATGCCAGTTCCTCAGTGAACTTGACAATTGCTCGACGTGCCGTCACCAGCTCGACTCCATAAATGTCGATCACAGGAATATGCAGCAACTCACACACCAGCGCTATCTCTGGGTACCCAGCCCGGCCGGAAAATTCGAAGCCCACAGACTGAGCCCGCAGTATAGGTGGGAGGGGGACCCCCATCGTGAACTCCACATCAGCACAGGCGGGCAGAGACACACACACACCCAAACGGCCAAAACCGGCAAACAACCACCAACTGCCGGAGCGAGCAGCGAACACGTCCACCCGCCTCGACAGCTAGCAGTCCACTCACCTATTAGGGTAATTAGTACATTTGTACAGAGAATGTTTTTGATTGCAAAACAAACATGATCCCCATCCTACAGCTCGTTTAGGGGTTACCTGTTTAGGTAAACCAGTAACTGCAGGTTGTGATGGTTTTGCTGCTTGCATTTGCTTGTTATTTATTCTCTTGGGAGTACTTGGTGTACTCTGGGGAGCAATTACTGGGCTCTTTGGGCTATTAGGTCCCTTAGAAGCACTTATGGGGCTCTTAGGTCCCTTGGGAGCACTTATGGGGCTCTTAAGTCTTACTGATGGATCAGTGTTTGATCTGTTGTTATTACATTGATTATTAGTACCCTTGTTACCTAGTGACAGTGTCGCTTTAGGAGTTTCAGGTAAGGAAACTGATGTGGGTACAGTTTCGGTGCATTCAGAAGAGGCATTAAGTGCCTGGTTTGCTGATTTTTTTTTTTTTTTTTTTTTTGCAGGGATATCCCTGTGCGGGCCCTAAGCTCTGGCTGGCCCACTAAGTGTTGCTTGTTCCTGTTTTACTTGGGCGGAGTATGAGTATTTTTTACTCGTATGGTCGCTTCAGTAAGATGTTGCCATATGTGTTTAACAACTTCTTCTGCTCTGTTGAATCTAAGTTGAAATCTTAATGGATTTGTAACTGTGCACTGTGTGAGATAATGTTCCAGAGGTCTGTCGGGCATTTCTCCACAGTGTTGACATTTCCTCTCATCTTCCGGAACCTGTAAGCGTATTTCCCATGCACATGGGCATCCAAGCCTGATGCGATGTAAGTGTACTTCTGTTGCTCTACTGCTCCCCTTCATTAACATAAGTGGTTCGTAGTTGGTTGAATTCCTGTACCAACCCGCAGATCGTGATGTTGCAACTGCTGAGTTGTGGTCACTGTACAGGTTTGCTGATTGATTGCTTATATTGCGCAAACCTGCAAATATATCCTGCATTGACAGTACATTACCATTCTGGTATAAATATAATTTATTGAGTGTGTCACCAGACAATTTTCTCTGGATGATAATTTTAGTCATCCACTCAGCAGTTGGGTGATCCACCTCTTTACTGAAGGAATTTAACAGTGACTCAAGCTGAAAACTAAAGGCTTGTAAAGAGTCAACTGATTGTTCTGGTGGAGATAAATCTAGTAATTAGTGTACAAGGTTTATAACAGTCTTCTCATTGTTAGCACTTGCTCTAGAAGGATAGTGTGAGTAATTATGACTATTACTTGTGTTGCTCAAGGCTTCTTGCTTAGCCTCAGCTTTAATTGCAGCTTCGGCTGCTGCTGCAGCTTTAGCTTTATCATTTTCTGGTTCAGATTCACTGTTTACTGCAGCTTCACTAAGAGTTTCATCTGCAGCTTCACTAAGAGTTTCATCTGCAGCTTCACTTGTTTCTCTTGGTTCCTGTGAGGAGCTAGTTAATTCCGTAGCCTCATGCATAGAATTTATAGAATCCAGGGAATATTGAGAAGAGCTGACCGAAAATCGATCAGACTCTGAAAATAAATTATTACGTGAAGTTGTATTAGATGAGATGGTAGAAAATGAAGGTTGAACTTCAGTTGTTGATCCTGTGTAGTGATCAGTATTGATTAGAGGATTCTCCTCATTTTGAGGTAGCTCATGTATTTCATCTCAGCTGGGTGCTTGCATGGGTGTAGGTCTACTACAAAAATGTTCTAACCACTCAGGAACATTTTGTGTCGCAAGCACTTTGTTATAGTGATCTAACTTGTCTTGAATTATATCTTCATAGTCGGCAAGATCAGATTCTATCAGACTCAATTCGTCTGAGTCAGTATTACTGACAAGGGGTATATTCCTATAAGACTCGATTATAACCTTTACACAGTCATATTTTTGGCTAGCCACCTTTGTGGAAATTTTTAGCCTGAAGACGTCAACTGAGTTAGTTCCTAAACAGTTGTCACATTTGTCAAGTAGTCTTGACAGGTGATTTTGAAGACCTTTCAAGATTCTTCCAGTTTTTTCTGGAGTAGCCATTCTGGCTGTAAGTTTGAGCCTTGTAGGGCTTATATAGCTACTTGGACAGTTATGGTACTTGCTCCTTTATGTAGAGCAGGTATAATTATTGACAGCCTGATATTTTCTTGATGCTGATTGTAATTTTCCTCATTTAGAGGTTAGCTACCTAGCTAATAATAAGCAACTAAGATTTGTGTGGTGCCTTGGTATCACTACAGGTGTTCCTTAGCTTAGCTCTTCAAAATCAGCCTTGGATGGGTAGTGAACTTACAGTAACACTCAAAGATGTACATAGAATTATGTAATAAAATGTAATTACACAAATGGTTAATCCCACCCATTAGGGTCAGCACTACATAAATTAATGATGCACCAGCACTGTCTAACAGTACTAGTTAGGCAATAATCCTACCTATTAATGCAGCAAATGGTGTAGACTGATTTTGTACAAATCTTAGTATCGTGTCAGTCTGAAATATCTTACCTCTGTTGGGTTGGCATAATAACTACAATAAATGTGGTGCAATAATGTGTAAAATAGTGCTATTTTTTATTTTTTGTTTATTTTATATAATATATACACTGGTAGAAATTATGTGTATAAGAAATTAAATGAACACAGGAGTATTAATGGTGTTTTGCAAGTATTCTACTGCCGTAGATAATATTTAACACCTGAATGTACTTCCTAATTGTGGAATATAATATTATCAGTGTTAGTAATGATTAATTGATTTATGGGATCAGTAATTTGTATTAGTATACTGGATCCTAAAATGTTAATAAATTCACTGACTTGAGTGAATCAGTAATTATGGATTGAATTCGATTTAGGCTATAATGTACAGTCTGCTGGCAGCCGTAAATTGAAATATTTGTATAGCCCAATAATGGTTAACACATAATTGGTGTTAGTGATTAATTAATAATGATTGAGGATAGCTTGATTCTAAGCTATCTATTCGGTTCGAAGTCGACCAAAATGTTGGGTATCTGGGGCTTGAACTCATATATTAAATTATTTGATTATTATGTTTAAATAAATCGAAGGACCACCCACTTTTGAGAAAAGAGGGAAAACGAAAGATGGTGATTATTAGATTGACACTATAAACCTAGTGCCTATGAATAATAATTAAATAAATAATCACTTGAAAATACTGAATAGACTGTATTATTAATTAATTAAAGTCAAAGCCTCAGATATCAACATTGGGGGGGGGGGCATTTCTAGAAATTCATATATATCTAGGAACCAGTGTGGTTCGTCACTAGTTCATTGTTGAGTTAATAACATAGAAAATCTAAACTAAAATAGATTCAAAGATATGATACCTCAAATAATGAATATTTAAGATTATGAATTATTGAGCAACAGTAAAGCAAACATCTTATTTACCAAATCATAAATTCTGGCAGTAAATTATTTACTGTAAAGATCCTATATGAATTATATGGAAATCAATAAAAATCTTAGCTAAATTTATACAAAATAGGTGTCTTAGCTGTAAGACGATTTCTGTAACTCCATTTCGTCACTCGTCTTCGTGGTCACAGGATTCCAATAAAGAAAGAACTCGAAGTGAATATCACGAATGAAGAGAAACAACTTGTCGACTCCTCGTATAAACGCATCAGTATAAATTTAAGCAGCATTTTATTAGGCTACGAATTATTTCAAGTATTCATTAAAATTGAAATAAATGAAGAAAATCAACTAACATTGTGTATTTGTTGTTCATTCTTCGTTACGACAGACTACTCACAAATATACAACCCAGAGTGATGCATCAAAACAGATTGGTATATTTAACATGAGCGTATCAAATACTAAGGTCTGCCGAAACCGCGTCTGCCAGTCCCAGGCGTCGACTGCTGTGTACACGTAATTACGGGCCGTGGTTTTAATTGTTGATGCGCTATTAACTGGCAAGGCACTGCAGAACACGTGGGGAGGTAATTGGTGACTATTGGGGGAGGTTTCAACGTAATTATTGTTGGAAAACTCTTCAGTCACTACCACGCGTCTCTCCTCTCTGTTCGCCAGGAATACCTCGTGCGCAATGGCGTCTCCGCCCTCATAAGGACATAAGAACATAAGAACAAAGGTAACTGCAGAAGGCCTATTGGCCCATACGAGGCAGCTCCTATTTATAACCACCCAATCCCACTCATATACATGTCCAACCCTTGCTTGAAACAATTGAGGGATCCCACCTCCACCACGTTACGCAGTAATTGGTTCCACAAATCAACAACCCTGTTACCGAACCAGTATTTACCCAAGTCGTTCCAAAATCTAAACTTATCCAATTTATACCCATTGTTTCGTGTTCTGTCTTGTGTTGATACTTTTAATAACCTATTAATATCCCTTTGTTATGTCCATTCATCCACTTGTAAACTTCTATCATGTCACCCCTAACTCTTCGCCTTTCCAGTGAATGCTCTTCGCCTTTCCAGTGAATGCTGGAATTTTGACTTGCGTCAAACCATCGGCCAACCAGCCCAACGTCTACTGTGGGAAGTCTACTTGAATCGATAATTGCAAATAAAATTCGTCCTCATCTCGAAAAACACAAATTAAAACCCTCCCTCAACCCGTCTCCCGCATTCACCACAGAAATTACTAATTACAGATAATTCTTTTCCGTGTAATTACTGATGTAATGCATTAATAGGAACCGAGTTGAAATTATAGGGAATTAATAATTATCATATTCTCGTTAAATGGTGTCAAACGAGAAATGGAGAGGATGTCTATTCCCTCCATAGCATTCGTACGTAACAGATAAAACTGCTACTTGATAATAATTTCAGTTAATAACTCTAAGTTTTGGATTGTTGGGAGCTATATTATCCGTAGTTAATTATTACACGGAATACTGATAATTTTAGAGAACCATATTCAATTCTCTGATATATTGGTAGTAAATATGTTTTAATAGATATTATCTGACGCAATCCTGTTTCTCAGTGTCGTGAGAAAATTAGCAATAGGCTTAGATTAAATTATGTTAACACTACCGTTAGTGGAATTAATAACTACTGTAATTAGTATATAATAATGAGGTATTATAATGCAATGGTAGTGTATCAGTGTTGGAAATTTCCAACACATACTAGTTTATTGTTATTCGTACACTACATTATTCATACTGAATATTGTAAAAGTAATCAGCGCTTCTATAATTATATGGTTAATTTGAATACTAAACCATTTTAATTATTTGCAGACCAAATTACTAAGATTATAGTTATATATTTCTACGTGAAACTCATTATAAAATTAACAGAACATATTACCCAAGCAGGTTTGCGACAGACACAACAGTTGGTGATTTGAAGGGAATATACTAAAGCTGCATATATATGGTTGACCTACAGGTTATATACTAAGGCTTCGAATATATGGTTGACTTGCAGGGAATATACTAAGGCTGCATATATATGATTGACTTGTAGAGGATACACGTTGTTTTTGTTTTAGATTTAGCTACTCAGAACGATGTGTCCATGTAGCACAGGCTATGGTGAACCCGTAATTGAGTTCGGTTATTCGCGATAACCTTGTTACTGTGATATTTGGGGTCTAAGTTTAAAATGGAGATGGGGATTCCTCCGTTTTCCCTGTTTATTTTTCGCTTTTGTTTTAGTACACTGGTTTTAGTCTTGTTTTAATAACATTATCTTGGTGGCGGATGTAAATGCAGAATGTTCACAAGTGAGTCCCATTCTTCAACGGCTTTTCTAATCATTGTAGTCGCGGTGGAATGAGCATCTAATGCAGCTGCTGTCGTTGGATTAATGTTGAGTTTGATGCGCAGGGCTTCAGTAGCATCACATTCCAGGAAGTAGTGCAATAGTGACGCCTCTGTTTTTGTTTTGTAGATATGACACTCTTTAACTATGGGGTTCATTACTTCCAGCAGCACTTGTAACCAAGTCTGAGTCTGTGTATGGCTACTGCAATGTCTTTGGATATTTTTTTGCCAGGTTTGAAAGAGGAGTACCAGTGGCTTGTTCGTACCATATCACAGTGGATCTTCCTTCTGCTACTTTGGCTCTGTGGCGACTTTTGATAGTTGAGAGTATTTTCTTCTTGATTTGTTCCTTAATCGGTACAAAATTGGGAGGTATTTGAACCTGTACAACTGGCAGAGCAGTGGCAGTTTTTGCTAGTGAGTCATAAGAACATAAGAACATAAGAACAAAGGCAACTGCAGAAGGCCTATTGGCCCATACGAGGCAGCTCCTATTTATAAACACACCAATCCCACTCATATACATGTCCAACCCATGCTTGAAACAATCGAGGGACCCCACCTCCACAATGTTACGCGGCAATTGGTTCCACAAATCAACAACCCTGTTAATGAACCAGTATTTACCCAAGTCTTTCCTAAATCTAAACTTATCCAATTTATACCCATTGTTTCGCGTTCTGTCCTGTGTTGATACTTTCAATACCCTATTAATATCCCTTTGTTATGTCCATTCATCCACTTGTAAACCTCTATCATGTCACCCCTAACTCTTCGCCTTNTGTACACTCCCACCCTCTCCTTGTGTGTCTGTCACCTCCCACCCTCTCCTTGTGTATCGTGTACACCTCCCACCCTCTCCTGTGTGCTTGTACACTCCCACCCTCTCCTTGTGTGTCTTGTCACCTCCCACCCTCTCCTTGTGTATCGTGTACACTCCCACCCTCTCCTTGTGTATCTTGTACACTCCCACCCTCTCCTTGTGTATCGTGTACACTCCCACCCTCTCCTTGTGTATCGTGTACACTCCCACCCTCTCCTTGTGTATCGTGTACACTCCCACCCTCTCCTTGTGTATCTTGTAACCTTGTGTATCTCAGCTAGCAGCTAACAGAGTAAGAATCCTTCTCATAATCCGTCTTTTTATTCACTCACATTTCCCTATTGATTGAAGTGGCAGTTTAATTTTGTATTTTCGTGAACAGTTGTTTTCATGGGTGTAATATTTATGAACATCTATTTTCATAGGTGTAATATTTATTAACACCTGTTTTCATGGTTGTAATATTTATGAACACCTGTTATCATGGAACAAATGTTCGTAAACACTTGTTATCATGGGGTTAATGTTCATGAACACTTGTTGTCGTGGTGATAATGTTATTGAACAGCTCCTATCATCGGGGAAATGTTTGTGAAAACCTGTCATCATGGGGTAATATTTGTGACTTCTATTGTCATGGGGGTAATCTTCGTGAACACCTGTTGTCACTAGAGAAAAGTTTTTGAACACCTGTTGTTAGGGGAGAAAAATTCGTGAACACATGTTGTTATGGGGAAAGCTTTGTGAACAACTGTTGTCACGGGGGGGGGGGGGAAGTTGGTGAGCACCTGTTGTCATGAGGGAAAAGTTCGTGAACATCTGTTGTTATTTGAAAAAAATCGTGAGCACCTGTTGTTACGGGGGAAAGTTTTTGAGCATCTGTTGTTATTCGGAAAAGTTTGTGAACACATGTTTTTTAGGAAAATGTGTGAACACCTGTTATCATGGGAGTAAAGCTTGTGAACACCCGTTGTTATTTGGAAAAAAATTGTGAACATCTGTTGTCATGGGGGAAAGTTTTTGGGCATCTGTTGTCATGAGGGAAAGTTCGTGAACACCTGTTGTTATGGGGGATTACGTTTTGTATTGTTGATGGTCATTTCTGCCTCGATCATAACATTTTATTTATGTAAAACACTTCGCTTTAAAAAATCTTTTCCCGACTAGTAGCCCGACTATCGTGCTAGTAGCCCGACTACCGTGCTAGTAGCCCGACTACCGTTCTAGTAGCCCGACTACCGTTCTTTTGCGACTTCTATTGTCATGGGGGTAGTCGGGCTACTAGAACTACCGTTCTAGTAGCCCGACTATCGTGCTAGTAGCCCGACTACCGTGCTAGTAGCCTGACTACCGTGCTAGTAGCCCGACTACCGTGCTAGTAGCCCGACCACCGTGCTAGTAGCCTGACTACCGTTCTAGTAGCCCGACTACCGTTCTAGTAGCCCGACTACCGTGCTAGTAGCCCGACTACCGTGCTAGTAGCCCGACTACCGTTCTAGTAGCCCGACTACCGTGCTAGTAGCCCGACTACCGTTCTAGTAGCCCGACTACCGTTCTAGTAGCCCGACTACCGTGCTAGTAGCCCGACTACCGTGCTAGTAGCCCGACTATCGTGCTAGTAGCCCGACTACCGTTCTAGTAGCCCGACTATCGTGCTAGTAGCCCGACTACCGTGCTAGTAGCCCGACTACCGTTCTAGTAGCCCGACTACCGTGCTAGTAGCCCGACTACCGTGCTAGTAGCCCGACTACAGTGCTAGTAGCCCGACTACAGTGCTAGTAGCCCGACTACCGTGCTAGTAGCCCGACTACAGTGCTAGTAGCCCGACTACAGTGCTAGTAGCCCGACTACCGTGCTAGTAGCCCGACTACAGTGCTAGTAGCCCGACTACCGTGCTAGTAGCCCGACTATCGTGCTAGTAGCCCGACTACCGTGCTAGTAGCCCGACTACAGTGCTAGTAGCCCGACTACCGTGCTAGTAGCCCGACTACAGTGCTAGTAGCCCGACTATCGTGCTAGTAGCCCGACTACAGTGCTAGTAGCCCGACTATCGTGCTAGTAGCCCGACTACAGTGCTAGTAGCCCGACTACCGTGCTAGTAGCCCGACTACGTGCTAGTAGCCCGACTATCGTGCTAGTAGCCCGACTACCGTGCTAGTAGCCCGACTACCGTTCTAGTAGCCCGACTATCGTGCTAGAAGCCCAACTACAGTGCTAGTAGCCCGACTACCGTGCTAGTAGCCCGACTACCTTGCTAGAGCCCGACTATCGTGCTATATAACGACTACTGTGCTTGTAGCCCGACTACCTTGCTAGTAGCCCGACTACCGTGCTAGTAGCCCGACTATCGTGCTAGTAGCCCGACTACCTTGCTAGTAGCCCGACTACCGTGCTAATATAACGACTACTGTGCTAGTAGCCCGACTACCTTGCTAGTAGCCCGACTACCGTGCTAGTAGCCCGACTACCTTGCTAGAGCCCGACTATCGTGCTAATATAACGACTACTGTGCTAGTAGCCCAACTACCTTGCTAGTAGCCCGACTACGTGCTAGTAGCCCGACTACCGTGCTAGTAGCCCGACTACCGTGCTAGTAGCCCGACTACCGTGCTAGTAGCCCGACTACCGTGCTAGTAGCCTGACTACCGTGCTAGTAGCCCGACTACCGTGCTAGTAGCCCGACTACCGTGCTAGTAGCCTGACTACCGTGCTAGTAGCCCGACTACCGTGCAAGTAGCCTGACTACCGTGCTAGTAGCCCGACTACCGTGCTAGTAGCCCGACTACCGTGCAAGTAGCCTGACTACCGTGCTAGTAGCCTGACTACCGTGCTAGTAGCCCGACTACCGTGCAAGTAGCCTGACTACCGTGCTAGTAGCCCGACTACCGTGCTAGTAGCCCGACTACCGTGCAAGTAGCCTGACTACCGTGCTAGTAGCCCGACTACCGTGCTAGTAGCCCGACTACCGTGCAAGTAGCCTGACTACCGTGCTAGTAGCCCGACTACCGTGCTAGTAGCCCGACTACCGTGCAAAGTAGCCTGACTACCGTGCAAGTAGCCTGACTACCGTGCAAGTAGCCTGACTACCGTGCAAGTAGCCTGACTACCGTGCAAGTAGCCGACTACCGTGCAAGTAGCCTGACTACCGTGCTAGTAGCCCGACTACCGTGCAAGTAGCCTGACTACCGTGCTAGTAGCCCGACTACCGTGCTAGTAGCCTGACTACCGTGCAAGTAGCCCGACTACCGTGCTAGTAGCCCGACTACCGTGCTAGTAGCCCGACTACCGTGCAAGTAGCCTGACTACCGTGCTAGTAGCCCGACTACCGTGCAAGTAGCCTGACTACCGTGCTAGTAGCCCGACTACCGTGCTAGTAGCCCGACTACCGTGCAAGTAGCCTGACTACCGTGCAAGTAGCCTGACTACCGTGCAAGTAGCCCGACTACCGTGCAAGTAGCCTGACTACCGTGCTAGTAGCCTGACTACCGTGCTAGTAGCCCGACTACCGTGCAAGTAGCCTGACTACCGTGCAAGTAGCCTGACTACCGTGCTAGTAGCCCGACTACCGTGCTAGTAGCCCGACTACCGTGCAAGTAGCCTGACTACCGTGCAAGTAGCCTGACTACCGTGCTAGTAGCCCGACTACCGTGCTAGTAGCCTGACTACCGTGCTAGTTGCCCGACTACCGCGCTAGCGGCCCAACAACCGTGTGTGGGGGGGGGGAAACTCCAGCATATAATATCATTCATAGATTCCTCAAGTCCATAAAAATGTTTGTGGCTCTGAAACCTATGACCTATGGATTAGATAATAATAAATTTATAATAAATCCATAATAGTTTTAGAGAAGTGGACTGTAAAACTTCGGTTTAAAGTAGAGTGATTACACATATTTTTTTTCGGGGGTTGGGTAAATTCTATAATGTTAATCTACAGATTTTATGGAAATAACATATGCATAAATCATTAAAAATAATTAGATATGGGTTAATTTGTAAACTACAAATGGAAAGAGTAAACGACGTAGATTGCGTCGTTTTAAAGTTGAACGTAGATTGCGTCCAGCAGCTATGACCAGTTTAGTCCTGTCCGAGTCGGTTATCTCTGACGACACTGGTTATACAGGTTGATTTACGATTTCCTTGCAGCTAACTCCATGCTGAAATATGAATCATACGTAATTTCCATCTCTGAGCTTATATTCCCACACATATTCATAAATATACTGTTGATAGAATATAATAATGACACTCACAAGGTTATTTTGATGGTCATGTGTCCTGACTACAAGACACGAGGAAGTGATGTGGTGGAGGCTGACTCCATACACAGTTTCAAGTGTAGATATGATAGAGCCCAATAGGCTCAGGAACCTGTAGACCTGTTGATTGACGGTTACGAGGCGGGACCAAAGAGCCAGAGCTCAACCCCCGCAAACACAACTAGGTGAGTACACCCTATATAATATATATTGAGGCGAAAAAGGGATAACTTAGCCTTGCCGGACGCGGTGTCCGGAATAAAATGAAGCCGTCACGTCTACTACTACGTCTACCTCCGTGAATTTCACTATCGCCCGACGGGCCGTTACCAACTCGACCCCATAAATCGATAACACAGGGACAGATAGCAAATCACAAGCCAGCGCAATCTCCGGGTAACCGGTCCGAACAGAGAATTCGAATCCCACAGACTGAGCCCGGACGACAGGGGGGAGAGGGACCCCATTGTAACTCCACGTCAGCACAGGCATGTAGAGACACACCCGCCCCTAACCGGCCAAACTGATAAACAAGCTCCAACTGCCGAAGCAACACGTCTGGCCCCTACCGAAGCTAGGGCCAGACTCCCCATAGGGTGCACATTGGTGACGTCACAACCACAGATGTCAGCTAAGGTGCACATTGATGACGTCACAACCACAGATGTCAGCTAGGATGCACATTGGTGACGTCACAACCAAAGATGTCAGCTAAGGTGCACATTGGTAACGTCACAACCACAGATGTCAACTAGGGTGCTCATTGGTGACATCACAACCACAGATGTCAGCTAGGGTGCAACTGGATTGGTAAGCTACAGGTGTCTCAACCACAATACCATCCCCCCCAAAATTATTCTCGAGCAAGGGTTTCATGTTTTAGTATAACCGGGGAGCCGGTCGGCCGAGCGGACAGCACGCTAGACTTGTGATCCTGTGGTCCTGGGTTCGATCCCAGGCGCCGGCGAGAAACAATGGGCAGAGTTTCTTTCACCCTATGCTCCTCTTACCTAGCAGTAAAATAGGTACCTGGGTGTTCGTCAGCTGTCACGGTCTGCTTCCTGGGGGTGGAGGCCTGGTCGAGGACCGGACCTCGGAGACACTAAAACAGCCCCGAAATTATCTCAAGATAACCTCAAGATAACCTAACCCAGCATCTTGAGCTCAATTTATCAATAATCTTCATATAACATTTTACAACTCAAACAATGTAACGTTAACCTTTAAAAGTTCATTTGCACGTCGGAATTAACTTTATTTTTATGCAACTCAACAAAAAAACTCACCGAACACTTAATCCAATAATATTTTACCCAGAAATATTGATGGTATAATGAAATATTTACTTAAAATTTATAACTGTTTTTATTTATTTTTTTCATTTGAAAACAAATTTTTAATTTATTTTAACAATTCGCTTTTACAGACTATTTTCCTTCACTCATCTTCGTCACTCTGTGAACAGTCTTGACTCATTAACAGGTGAATCAAGCTGACAGGTGACTGATAATACAGCTGATCAATTAACACTTCTCTAAGAAACAATGCATCAATATATAATTTAATATGAGTACAATTTTGTTAATATCGGATAGCAATAATGTGCAGATAACATCAGTATGATTATTCATTCATAATACACTGAGTGAGGCACTCCTGAAGCTCTGTTCTGTCATCAATACAGCTCGAGCACCATTCCGACCCGAGTTATTCATGCTAGATTATTTTATTGTTAGATACATACATACATACATACATACATATGTTGGGTATCTGGGGCTTGAACTCATATATTAAATTGTTTTATTATTATGTTTAAATAAATCGAAGGACCACCCACTTTTGAGAAAAGAGGGAAAACGAAGGATGGTGATTATTAGATTGACACTATAAACCTAGTGCCTATGAATAATATTAAATAAATAATCACTTGATAATACTGAATAGACTATTATTAATTAATTAAAGTCAAAGCCTCAGATATCAACATTGGGGGGGGGGGTATTTCTAGAAATTCATATATATCTAGGAACCAGTGTGGTTCGTCACTAGTTCATTGTTGAGTTAATAACATAGAAAATCTAAACTAAAATAGATTCAAAGATATGATACCTCAAATAATGAATATTTAAGATTATGAATTATTGAGCAACAGTAAAGCAAACATCTTATTTACCAAATCATAAAATCTGACAGTAAATTATTTACTGTAAAGATCCTATATGAATTATATGGAAATCAATAATAATCTTAGCTAAATTTATACGAAATAGGTGTCTTAGCTGTAAGACGACTTCTGTAACTCCATTTCGTCACTCGTCTTCGTGGTCACAGGATCCCAATAAAGANTGCGAAGAAGCTAGTGGAACATCTGGAGCGAAAGAACTTTGTAACACAGCATCAAAATGGGTTCAGGGATGGCAGGTCTGTCTCACAGGGTTACTTGATTCTACGACCAGGCAACAAAAATCAGGCAAGAAAGAGAAGGGTGGGCAGACTGCATATTCTTGGATTGTCAGAAAGCCTTTGATACAGTACCACACAAGAGGCTAGTGAAAAGCTGGAGATGCAGGCCGGTGTGAAAGGGAAGGTGCTCCATTGGATAAAGGAGTACCTAAGCAACAGGAGACAACGAGTCAGTGTGAGGGGTGAGGTCTCAGATTGGCGAGACGTTACGAGTTGAGTCCCGCAGTGGTCAGTCCTTGGACCTATACTGTTTCTATGTAAATGATCTCCCAGAGGGTATAGAATCGTTTCTCTCAATGATTGCCGATGATGCAAAAATTATGAGGAGGATTGAAACAGAGGATGATAGTAGGAGGCTACAAGATGACCTAGACAGACTGAGTGAATGGTCCAACAAATGACTTTTGAAGTTCAACCCGAGTAAATGCAAAGTAATGAAACTAGGCAGTGGAAACAGGCCAGACACAGGATACAGAATAGAAGATGAAGTACTTAACGAAACGGACAGAGAGAAAAATCTAGGAGTTGATATCACACCAAACCTGTCTCCTGAAGCCCACATAAAAAGAATAACGTCTGCGGCATATGCGAGGCTGGCTAACATCAGAACAGCGTTCATTAACCTGTGTAAGGAATCATTCAGAATCTTGTACACCACATATGTGAGACCAATCCTGGTGTATGCGGCCCCAGCATGGAGCCCGTACCTTGTCAAGCACAAGACGAAGCTGGAAAAAGTCCAGAGGTATGCCACTAGACTAGCCCCAGAACTAAGAGGCATGAGTTACGAGGAAAGGCTGCGGGAAATGCACCTTACGACCCTGGAAGACAGAAGAGTAAGGGGAGACATGATCACAACCTACAAAATCCTCAGGGGAATCGACCAGGTAAACAAGGATAAACTATTCAACACTGAGGGGACGCAAACAAGGGGACACAGGTGGAAGCTGAGTACCCACATGAGCCACAGGGACGTTAGAAGGAACTTTTTCAGTGTCAGAGTAGTTAACGGATGGAATGCATTAGGCAGTGATGTGGTGGAGGCTGACTCCATACACAGTTTCAAATGTAGATATGATAGAGCCCAGTAGGCTCAGGAATCTGTACACCAGTTGATTGGCAGTTGAGAGGAGGGACCAAAGAGCCAAAGCTCAACCCCCGCAAGCACAAATAGGTGAGTACAAATAGGTGACACACACACACACACACACACAAAGAGCCAAAGCTCAACCCCCGCAAGCACAATTAGGTGAGTACACACACACACACAGCCGGAGCCGGTGGCCAAGCGGACAGCACGCTTGACATGTGATCCTGTGGCCCTGGGTCCGATCACGGGCGCCGGCGAGAAACGATGGGCAAAGTTTCTTTTACCCTATGCCCCTGTTACCTAGCAGTAAATAGGTACCTGGGATTTAGTCAGCTGTCACGCGCTGCTTCCTGGTGTGTACTCACCTAGTTGTACTCACCCAGTTGTGTTTGCGGGGGTTGAGCTCTGGCTCTTTGGTCCCGCCTCTCAACCGTCAATCAACAGGTGTACAGGTTCCTGAGCCTATTGGGCTCCATCATACCTACACTTGAAACTGTGTATGAAGTCAGCCTTCACCACATCACTTCCTAATGCATTCCATTTGTCAACCACTCTGACACTAAAAAAGTACTTCCTAATATCTCTGTGGCTCATTTGGGCACTCAGTTTCAACCTGTGTCCCCTTGTGCGTGTGCCTCTTGTGTTAAATAGCCTGTCTTTATCTACCCTATCAATTCCCTTCAGAATCTTGAATGTGGTGATCATGTCCCCCCTAACTCTTTTGTCTTCCAGCGAAGTGAAGTTTAATTCCCTTAGTCTCTCCTCGTAGCTCATACCTCTCAGCTCGGGTACTAGTCTGGTGGCAAACCTTTGAATCTTTTCCAGTTTAGTCTTATCCTTGACTAGATATGGATTCCATGCTGGAGCTGCATGCTCCAGGATTGGCCTGGCATATGTGGTATACAAAGTTCTGAATGATTCTTTACACATGTTTCTGAATGGCGTTCGTATGTTGGCCAGCCTGGCATATGCCGCTGATGTTATCCTCTTGATATGTGCTGCAGGAGACAGGTCTGGCGTAATATCAACCCCCAAGTCTTTTTTTTATCTGACTCCTGAAGAATTTCTCTCCCAGATGATACCTTGTATCTGACCTCCTGCTCCCTACACCTATCTTCATTACATTGCATTTGGTTGGGTTAAACTCTAACAACCATTTGTTCGACCATTCCTTCAGCTTGTCTAGGTCTTCTTGAAGCCTCAAACAGTCCTCTTCTGTCTTAATCCTTCTCATAATTTTGGCATCGTCCGCAAACATTGAGAGAAATGAGTCTATACCCTCCGGGAGATCATTTACATATATCAGAAACAAGATAGGACCGAGAACAGAGTCCTGTGGGACTCCACTGGTGACTTCACGCCATTCGGAGGTCTCACCCCTCACCGTAACTCTCTGCTTCCTATTGCTTAGGTACTCCCTTATGCACTGGAGCACCTTACCAGCTACACCTGCCTGTCTCTCCAGCTTATGTACCAGCCTCTTATGCAGTACTGTGTCAAAGGCTTTCCGACAATCCAAGAAAATGCAGTCCGCCCAGACCTCTCTTTCCTGCTTAATCTTTGTCACCTGGTCGTAGAATTCTATTAAGCCAGTCAGGCAAGATGTACCCTCCCTGAACCCATGTTGGCGATTTGTCACGAAGTCCCTTCTCTCCAGATGTGTTACCAGGTTTTTTCTCACGATCTTCTCCATCACCTTGCATGGTATACAAGTCAAGGACACTGGCCTGTAGTTCAGTGCCTCTTGCCTGTCGTCCTTTTTGTATATTGGGACCACATTCGCCGTCTTCCATATTTTTGGTAGGTCTCCCATCTCCAGTGACTTACTATACACTATGGAGAGTGGCAAGCAAAGTGCCTCTGTACACTCTTTCAGTACCCATGGTGAGATCCCATCGGGACCAAAAGCCTTTCTAACATCCAGATCCAGTAGGTGTCTCTTGACCTCCTCTCGTAATTTCGAACTCTTCCAAGGCCGCCTGGTTTACCTCCCTTTCTCCTAGCACAGTGACCTCACCTTGTTCTATTGTGAAGACCTCCTGGAACCTCTTCTTGAGTTCTTCACACACCTCTTTGTCATTCTCTGTATACCTGTCCTCACCTGTTCTAAGTTTCAATACCTGTTCTTTCACTGTTGTTTTCCTTCTGATGTTACTGTGGAGTAGCTTTGGTTCGGTCTTGGCTTTGTTTGCTATATCGTTTTCAAAACTTTTCTCTGCTTCTCTTCTCACCCTGACGTACTCATTCCTGGTTCTCTGGTATCTCTCTCTGCTTTCTGGTGTTCTGTTATTCCGGAAGTTCCTCCACTCCATTTTGTTCAGTTTCTTCGCTTCCATACATACCCCATTATACCATGGATTCTTCTGTTGCTTCTCGGATTTTTCCCTTTGGGCCGGGATGAACCAGTTTACTGCCTCCTGACACTTTTGGGTAACATAGTCCATCATACCCTGTACAGACTTATCTCTGAGGTCTGTGTCCCAAGGTATTTCCCTTAGGAAACTTCTCATTTGTTCATAATTCCCCTTTCGGTATGTCAGCCTTTTGATTCCTAGTTCTTTTTTGGGGGAGATAATTCCTAGCTCTACCAGGTACCAGGTTTAATGGCATGTGTGGAACCAAAGGAAATGAACAAAAGGGGGTGGAGGAACTTTCGAAATAACAGAACACCAGAAAGCAGAGAGAGATACTAGAGAACCAGGAATGAGTATATTAGTGCCAGAAGAGATGCCGAGAAAAATATGAAAATGATATAGCAAGCAAAGCCAAGACCGAACCAAAGCTACTCCACAGTCACATCAGGAGGAAAACAACAGTGAAAGGAAAGGTAATGAAACTTAGAACGAGTGAGGACAAGTATACAGAGAAAGACAAAGAGGTGTGTGAAGAACTCAAAAAGAGGATCCAGGAGGTCTTCACAACAGAACGAGGTTAGGTCACTGCTCTATTAGAGGTAGCAATAAACCAGGCGGCCATTGATTGGTTCGAAATTACAAGAGATGAGGTCAAGAGACACTTGTTGGATCTGGATGTGAGAAAGGCTGTTGGTCTAAACACAATCTCCATGGGTATTGAAAGAGTGTGCAGATGCACTTTGTTTGCCACTCTCCATAGTGTATAGTAGGTCACTGGAGACGGGTAAGCTGCCAGAAATATGGAAGACGGCTAATGTAGTCCATATATACAAAAAGGGTGACAGACGGAGGCACTGAACTACAGGCCAGTGTCCTTAACTTGCATACCATGCAAGGTGATGGAGAAGATTGTGAGACAAAACCTAGTAACACATCTGGAGAGAAGGAACTTCGTGACAACCCATCAACATGGGTTCAGGGTGGGTAAATCTTGCCTTACAGTCTTAATAGAATTCTACGATCAGGTGACAAAGATTAGACAAAAAAGAGAAGGATGGGCGGACTGCATTTTTTGGACGGTCGGAAAGCCTTTGACATAGTACCCGATAAAAGGCTGATGCATAAGCTGCAGAAACAGGCAGGAGTAACTGGTAGGGCACTCCAGTGGATAAGGGAGTACCTAAGCAATAGGAAGCAAACAGTTACAGTGATGGGTGAGACCTCAGATTGGCGTGAAGTCACCAGTGGAGTATCACAGGGCTCTGTACTCGGACCTATCCTGTTTCTGATATAAGTAAATGATCTCCCAGAAGGTAGAGACTCATTCCTCTTAATGTTTGCTGACGATGCCAAAATTATGAGAAGGATTAAGACAGAGGAGGACAACTTGAGGCTTCAAGACGACCTGGACAAGCTGCAGGAATGGTCGAACAAATGGTTGTTAGAGCTTAACCCAACCAAATGTAATGTAATCAAGATAGGTGTAGGGAGCAGGAGACCAGATACAAGGTACCATTTGGGAGATGAAATGCTTCAAGAGTCAGAGAGAGAGAAAGACCTGGGGGTTGATATCACGCCAGACCTGTCCCCCGAAGCTCATATCAAGAGGATAACATCAGCAGCATATGCCAGGTTGGCCAACATAAGAACGGCCTTTAGAAACTTGTGTAAGGAATCTTTCAGAACATTATATACTACATATGTCAGACCAATCCTGGAGAATGCGGCTCCAGAATGGAGTCCATATCTAGTCAAGCATAAGACTAAATTGGAAAGATTCAAAGGTTTGCCACCAGACTAGTATCCGAACTGAGGGGTTTGAGTGACGAGAAGAGACTACGGGAATTAAACCTCGCGTCACTGGGAGACAGAAGAGTTAGAGGGGACGAGGGGACGTTAGAGGGGACATGATCACCACATACAAGATTCTCAGAGGAATTGATAGGGTAGATAAAGACAGACTTTTTAACACAAAGGGCACATGCACTAGGGGACACAGGTAGAAACTGATTGCCCAAATGAGCCATAGAGACGTTAGAAAGAATTTTTTCAGTGTCAGAGTAGTAGACAAATGGAATGCATTAGGAAGTGATGTGGTGGAGGCTGACTCCATACACAGCTTCAAGTGTATATATGATAGAGCCCAGTAGGCTCAGGAATCTGTATATAAGTTGATTGATCGTTGAGAGGCGGGACCAAATAGCCAGATCTCAACCCCCGCAAGCACAACTAGGTAAGTACAACTAGGTAACTAGGCAAGTAAGTACACACACACACACACACACACAAACATACACACTCATTGGATTGGAGAACTGGAATTGGAAACAAACACGGCAGGGAGCAGACGTAACACAGAGAGAGGAGGAGGACAAGATGTCTCGCTTGAGGATGCACTCTTTCAAATGTTGAAAGAAATCAGGGTGGAACTACAAGGTAATGGGGAAAAAGGTAGCCAACCTGCAGTATGAACTGACTGAAGCAAGAGAGGAGATTAAAAGCCTCAAGGAGAATCCCCAATATCAGACACAATCCAGCCCTTAGGAAGATGGAAATGTATCTATAGAAGGGATTTCTACAATACAGCCTTCATTTGCAGACATACTTAGAAGGACCCTGGAAGTTGTCTCTGCAGTACAGGAAATTGCCATAAAAGTTGCTACTTCTCATGAAGCAGAAAGATGCACTAGCCGCCTGATAGAGAGGAAAAGAGCAGTAGTCATAGTAGGCATTAAAGAGCAAATAGAGGCCACTCCAAGGGTGAGGAGAGATATGGACAAAGCCACAGTCAAAGAGATCCTTGAAGGGGATACAGATGGAGGAGGAAGAACTGAATATAGAAAAGGTTTTCAGGCTTGGTCGGTACAACAAAGGCAAAGATCAATTGATAAAAGTGGTTTTCAAAAGCAAAGACACAAAAGACGAAATTTTAGCAAAGAACAGCAGCCTACTTAATGTACTGAAGTTCAAAAATGTATTCCTGCACAGGGATATGACCAGGGAGGAGAACTGGAGGGCAGCAGCAGCAAGGAAGGAGCGCAAGGAGAGGAAAAGGAATCAAGGGAACCACAACCCAGAATCCTACGATCCCAGAAGGGAGTTGGGAACCCTCCACAGGCAATTTAACAGCCCCAGTTGGAGGAAGATCACACTTATCTCCCACCCAATAAAAGCACTTCCTGCTCCAGCCCCTACACTCCTCCACCACCCTAAGTCCTCCCTTCTCCCCTATATCCTCCCTCCTCCCCCCATCCCCCAATGCCCTCTCCTTTCTTCCCCCCTCTCCAAGCCCTCCCTCCACCCCATTCCTCCCAAGCCCTCTTCTTCTCCCCATCCCCCCAAGCCCTCCCTTCTCCCCCACCCCTCAAAGCCCTCACTTCGCCCATACCCCTCTCCAAACCAGATCCTCCCAGCCCCCCACAACCCAGGTCCCCCTCACTCTCAGCTTCCCTCACGACTCAGGGCCCTTCCTTCCCCCCTCCCCATCCCAGACCCTCCATGTTTACCTACTCCAGTGAAATCAACAGAAGCTGTGGATAGACAGAAAAAAGTCAGCTTCTAGCTGATGTACACGAACATAGATGGGATTACAAGCAAAGTGAGTGCTCTTAGGGAAAGAGCACAAGAAGTTGAGATGTAATTGGAATCACGGAAACATAACTCTCAGGAATCATAACAAATGCGGTGTTCCCCCAGGATTACACTGTAATAAGGAAAGGGAGGAAGGGAGGGTAGGGGAGGAGGTAGAGTGGCCCTACTCATGAGAAAGGAATGGAGTTTCAAGGAGATGGTTATCCCGGGCTGTGAAGGGTTTAGAGACTACATAACAGCCACCATGACGATGGGAGGACCTAGAGTAGTAGTAGCAGTGATATATAACCCTCCACCAAATGACAGAAGACCCAGGCAAGAGTATGATAGAAACAACATGGCAGTTAATAACATAATTGAGAGGGCAGTCTCTGCTACCTGTAGAAATTGATCCCCTATGCTCATTATGAGGGACTTCAATCACGGAAGGATAGACTGTGAGAACAAGGAACTGCATGGAGGAGAGGATACATGGAGAGCCTTACTAGTGGAGGTGGTGACAAGAAACTTTCTAAGCCAACATGTCGGGGAACCCACTAGGATGAGGGGAAACGATAATCCAGTGAGACTCGACCCAGACTTCACTCTCAATGACTTCGACATAAGGAAAATTGACTTCGAGGCCCCAGTAGGAATGAGCGCTCACAGTGTACTTACGTTTGAGTATCTGGTCGAAGAAGGGCTAAAGTACTCGAGAAAGGGAACTGAAAGCAAAAGTCTAGCATTCTGTAAGGGAAATTACGAGGAGATAAGAAAATTCCTAACGGAAATAGCATGGGAATCAGAGTTAAGGGGAGAGACGGCCTAAGAAATGATGGAATACATCACGCAGAAGTGCAAGGAGGCAGCAGAAAAGTTTATCCCGGCCCAAAAGGTAAAAAATGAAATGCAGATGAGAAACCCATGGTTTAATCAGAGATGTAAGCTAGCTAAACAACAAAGTAAAAGAGCATGGAGAAACTATAGATATAAGAGGACACTTGAGAGCAGAGAAGGTTACCAGAGAGCCAGGAATGAATACGTCAGGGTGAGGAGAGAGGTAGAAGAGCAATATGAAAACGACATAGCGAGCAAGGCTAAGACGCAACCCAAATAGCTGCACAGCCACATCAGGAGAGACAGCAGTGAAGGAACAGGTAATGAAACTGAAGATAGGGGCAGACATATTCATTACAAATGACAAAAAAATGTGCGAGGAACTCAATATGAAATTCCAGGAAGTCTTCACATTAGAGCAAGAAGTTCCAGAGATAAGAGAAGGAATAATTAACCAGGCACCACTAGAGGAATTTGAGATTACCAGTGGAGATGTAAGGAAGCTTTTGCTAGAGTTGGATATGACAAAGGCTATAAGCCTGGATGGAATATCACCATGGATACTAAAGGAAGGACCAGAAGCACTGTGCCTGCCACTCTCCATGGTGGATAACAAATCACTGGTAACAGGTGAACTGCCAGAAATTTGGAAGGCAGCAAACGTAGTCCCGATATACAAGAAGGGGGATAGACAGGAGGCACTGAACTACAGGTCAGTGTCCCTAACTTACATACCATGCAAGCTAATGGAGAAAATTGTGCAAAAAAAGCTAGTCGAACACCTGGAGCGAAGGAACTTTGTGTCGCCACACCAACATGGTTTCAGGGATTGTAAGTCATGCCTCACGGATTAATTGAATTCTACGATCAGGCAACAAGACTCAGACAAGAAAGAGAGGGGTTGGCAGACTGTATATTTTGGATTGCAAGAAAGTCTTTAACACAGTGCCACACCAGAGCACGAAAGCTGGAGAGGCAGGCATGAGTGAAAGGGAAGGTACTCCATTGGATTAGGGAGTACCTAAGTAACAGAAGGCAGCGAGTCACTGCGCGGGGTGAAGTCTCAGATTGGCGAGACTTCACCAGTGGGGTCCCGCAGGGTTCAGTCCTTGGACCCATACTGTTTCTTATATATGTAAATGATCTTCCAGATGGTATAGAATCATTCCTCTCATTGTTTGCTGATGATGCAAAAATTACGAGGAGGATTAAGACGGAGGAAGACAGTATGAGACTACAAGATGACTTAGACAGACTGCATGAATGGTCCAATAAATGGCTACTGAAGTTAAACCCGAGTAAATGTAAGGTAATGAAACTAATCATTGGAAACAGGAGGCCACCCACAGGATATAGAATGGGAGATGAAGTCATTCATGAAACGGACAGAGGGAAGGATCTAGGAGTTGATATCACACCAACCCTGACTCCTGAAGCCCACAGCAAAAGAATAACATCTGCGGCATATGCGAGGCTCGCTAATGTCAGAACTGCTTTCAGGAACCTGTGTAAGGCATCATTCAGAACCTTGTATACCACATATGTAAGACCAATCCTGGAGTATGCGGCCCCAGCATGAAGCCCGTACCTGGTCAAACACAAGGGGAAGCTTGAAAAAGTTCAGAGATATGCCACTAGGCTACTCACAGAACTAAGAGGCAAGAGTTACGAAGAAAAACTGCGAGAAATGTACCTCACGACACTAGAAGACAGAAGAGTAAGGGGGGACATGATCACTACCTACAAAATTCTCAGAGGAATTGACAGGGTAGATAAAGATAAACTGTTTAACACGGGTGGTACGCAAACAAGGGGGACACAGGTGGAAACTGAGTACCCAAATGAACCACAGGGAGGTTAGAAAGAACTTTTTCAGTGTCAGAGTATCAGATGGAATACATTAGGCAGTGATATGGTGGAGGCTGACTCCATACACAGTTTCAAATGTAGATATGATAGAACCCAGTAGGCTCAGGAATCTGTACACCAGGTGATTGACAGTTGAGAAGCGGCACCAAAGAGCCAGAGCTCAACCCTGCAAGCAGAATTAGGTGAGTACACACACAGAGGCTAAAAAAGGTAAAACATGCACACAATCTCTGATGATAATAATAATTCATTCGTCTCTCACAGGACATAGACTACGTGATGTGGACCGGGGACGTGGTGCCACACAACGTTGGTCCACCACAAAGGAGTTCAACCTGCAGCTGGTGAGGGAAACAAACCAGATGATCCAAGATTTCTTTCCCATATTCCTGTGTTCCCGGTTGTCGGCAACCACGAGATGAGTTGATGAGCCCTCGATCAGGATAGGTTTCATCTGACAACACACCATGTTTTTAATTGAAAGAATTCCTCGACCAGGGAAGGTTTATTTTGCATTACCGTTTATTTGTTTCGTTGTGAAGTGCCTTCTCGGACCAGTGAGTCCTTTCTGTACACATGTTTATTTTGTTCGTTGTGGAATGAAACATCTTGGCCAGTTGAGTTCTGTCTGTACACCTGTTTATTTTGTTCGTTTTGTTGAACCTCTTTGGCCAGTGGAGTTCGTCTGTACACCTGTTTATTTGTTTCGTTATGATGAATGATTGCCTTCCTCGACAGTGAGTCCTTCTTTAGACCTTACAATTTATTATGTTCGCCGGATAAAGCCTGTCATCAGCCTACAGCTTTTAGCTCTGAGGATGAGACTCTTAGCGTATTGGCTTTATTATAATAGTATATTTCAACCGAAGGCAATATACAGTTCCACTACCCTGCACTCTAAACTTGGGCACATCAGAGTAAATCATACATTTCCCTTTATTTATTTGAAGAAAACTATTACGTTTCAGTTTTTTGGTTTACAATTTTGTTTGGTTGAATCTATTTGCTTATAACTCCCATATTTAAAAAATAATTGCCAATATGATACAAGGGTTTCATGGCTAGATATAACCTTTATATATATATTTATATACATATATATTACTACATATATATATATTCTCTAGAGCGACAGGTCGGGCACCTCCCACGGAATATTGCATCCGACGCCCCTGACAGGTGAGCAGTTGTATCATTGCTTCCACTTGTGTATCCATGTGCAACTGTGTATTCATTGCACTTTCACTTGTTGTATCATAGCTTCCACTTCACTGCATTTGTCCAAAAATTTTTTTTTAGGGGATCCACGAGTTCAGAACTGTCCACAGACTCGCGCTAACTCGGGGTTGTTTTTTTGTTTTTAGTTTTTTGTTGTAGTGATTGTTGTGCTGCTTTTGACTGAATTGCGTTCCTGTCTTACGTACATTTCAGTGGATTTATTAGACAGTTTTTCCAATTTTATACATAATCATCATTTAGTGGCCTGCGGCTGACTGGATTAGCGCTCGGGGTGTTCGTGTAATCCTATGGGTCTGGGTTCGATCACCAGCGGAGGTGTGGGGGATCGGAAAGTTTCTTTCACCATGTTGCACCTTATTTTCACCTAGCAAGTGTAATATAGGTTACCTGGGAGGTCAGACAGCTGCTATGGGCTGCTTTCCTGGGGGTTTGTAACAAAAGAAGGCCTGGTCGAAGACCGGCACGCGGGGACGTCAAGACGCGAATAATTCATCTCAAGGGGAGATAACGGCAAGAGATAACCGAAGAAATATGACCAGTGATATGAAAAAGATATCAAAATTCATAATAATACAATTGTTTGTTTGTATTTATTTGTTATCTCTCTATGATAATTACTGTAATCATAACGATTGCTAATTGGACGGTGACCAAAACAGTCAGTTCATTTAATTAATTACATTTGAACTTGTATAAAATGGGTTTGGTCTGTGAGTGGTGACCTGGTCTGTCTGCGTGGGACCTGCCATGTCTGCGTGGATTCTGGCACGTCTTGCAGTGGATTTGTTTCTCTGTCTGCGTGGAATCTGTCTATGTCTTGCGTGGGGACCTGGTATGACCTGCGGGTGGATTTGGCACTGTATGAGTGGATATGGCCTGGTCTGCGGAGTAGGGACCGGGTTGTATGCGTGGAACTGATGGTCGTGTAGCGTGGAACTGATATGGTTGTGGTGGACATGGACACTGTATGCGTGGACCTGGTTCTGTATGAGGGAAATGGTTAGTCATGCGTGGGAACTGGGTATTGTATGTTGGGGAACTGGTATGTAATGAGTCTCTCTTTAAATTATTTCTTACCAACTACTCCCTCTTAACTCTGATCACTCTCTCCCTACCTTCATTAACTTCACCTCCTCCAACTCTCTCGGACCAACCACCAACTTTACCTTCTACCAAGAGTCTCCCCCCTCATTCCCCGCTTTACTTACACTCAACCACACTAACTACCCAAACCCTTTTCATTTCCGCTCCTCCCCCCCACCCCCAAACTTCTATCTATTCTCTATTTTCCCCCCCCTATCCTATATCCTTTCCTCATCCTGTCTGCGTGGACCGGGTTTGTCTGCGTGAACTGGTTGTACTTGCCGTGGACCTGATTCTGTCTGTGTGGACCCTGGCCCTGTCTGCGTGGACTTGGTCTGTCTGCGTGGACCTGGTCTGTCTGCGTGGAACCTGGTCTGTCTGTGTGGACCTGGTCTGGTTCTGGCGTGACCTGTGCGTTCTGTCTGCGTGGACCTGGTCTGTATGAGTGGACCTGACCTGTCTGGTGTGGGACCTGGTCGTCTGCGTGGACCTCGGTCTTGTTCTGACGTGGAACCTGCTCTGTC
>WNGS01167041.1:57227-68734 GCA_020271785.1 Procambarus virginalis | reverse complement strand
GTGTGTGACGTAACACAGAGAGACATACTGGGCCAGTGGTCGTGTGTGAGGTGTTACACAGAGACTTACTGGACCACAGTGGTGGTGTGTTTGGTGTTACACAGAGACATACTGGGCCACAGTGGTCGTGTGTGTGTGACGTAACACAGATACATAGTGGGCCACAGTGGTTGTGTGTGTGTATGTGGTGTTACACAGAGACATACTGGGCACAGTGGTTGTGTGTGCGTGACGTACACAGAGACATACTGGGCGAGTTGTTGTGTGAGTGTGTGAGGTGTTACACAGAGACATACTGAGCCACAGTGGTCGTTTGTGAGTGAGGTGTTACACAGAGACATAGTGGGCCACAGTGGTCGTGTGTGCGTGACGTAACACAGAGACATATGGGCGAGTTGTTGTGTGAGTGTGTGAGGTGTTACACAGAGACATACTGGGCCACAGTGGTCGTTTGTGTGTGAGGTGTTACACAGAGACATACTGGGCCACAGTGGTTGTGTGTGTGAGGTGTTACATAGAGACATACTGGGCCCACAGTTGTCGTGTGTGTGTGAGGTGTTACACAGAGACATACTGGTCCACAGTGGTCGTGTGTGCGTGACGTAACAGACACATACTGGGCCACAGTGGTTGTGTGTGTGTGAGATTTACACAGAGACATACTGGGCCACAGTGGTTGTGTGTGTGTGAGGTGTTACACAGAGACATACTGGGCCACAGTGGTCGTGTGTGGTGAGGTGTTACACAGAGACATACTGGGCCACAGTGGTCATGTGTGCGTAACGTAACACAGAGACATACTGGACCACAGTGGTTGTGTGTGAGGTGTTACACAGAGACATACGGGCCACAGTGGTCATGTGTGCGTAACGTAACACAGAGACATACTGGGCCACAGTGGTTGTGTGTGAGGTGTTACACAGAGACATACTGGGCCACAGTGGTTGTGTGTGAGGTGTTACACAGAGACATACAGGGCCACATTGGTCGTGTGTGAGGTGTTACACAGAGACTTACTGGGCCTCAATGGTTGTGTGTGAGGTGTTACACAGAGACTTACTGGGCCACAGTGGTGGTGTGTGAGGTGTTACACAGACACATACTGGGCCACAGTGGTCGTGTGTGAGGTGTTACACAAATACATACTAGGCCACAGTGACGGTGTGTGAGGTGTTACACAGAGACATACTGGGCCACAGTGGTGGTGTGTGAGGTGTTACACAGAGACATACTGGGCCACAGTGGTGGTGTGTGAGGTGTTACACTGAGACATACTGGGCCACATTGGTTGTGTGTGAGGTGTTACACAGAGACTTACTGGGACACAGTGGTGGTTGTGTGGTGTTACACAGAGACATACTGGGCCACAGTGGTCGTGTGTGAGGTGTTACACAGAGACATACTGGGCCACAGTGGTGGTGTGTGAGGTGTTACACAGAGACATACTGTGCCACAGTGGTCGTGTTTGAGGTGTTACACAGAGACATACTGGGCCACAGTGGTGGTGTGTGAGGTGTTACACAGAGACAAACTGGGCCACAGTGCTGGTGTGTGTGGTGTTACACAGAGACATACTGGGCCACAATGGTCGTGAGTGTGCTGTTACACAGAGACATACTGGGCCACATTGGTTGTGTGTGAGGTGTTACACAGACACATACTGGGCCACAGTGGTTGAATGTGAGGTGTTACATAGAGACATACTGGGCCACAGTGGTCGTTTGTGTGTGAGGTATTACACAGAGACATACTTTGCCACAGTGGTTGTGTGTGGGTGAGGTGTTACACAGAGACATACTGGGCCACAGTGGTCGTTTGTGTGTGAGGTGTTACGCAGAGACATACTGGGAAACAGTGGTCGTCTGTGTGTGAGGTGTTACACAGAGACATACTGGGCCACAGTGGTTGTATGTGAGGTGTTACACAGAGACATACTGGGCCACAGTGGTCGTATGTGAGGTGTTACACAGAGACATACTGGGCCTCAATGGTTATGTGTAATGTGTACACAGAGACATACTGGCCATAGTGGTCGTGTGTGTGTGAGGTGTTACACAGAGACATACTGGGCAACAGTGGTCGTGTGTGTGGTGTTACACAGAGACTTACTGGGCCACAGTGGTTGTGTGTGGTGTTACACAGAGACATACTGGGCCACAGTGGTCGTGTGTGAGGTGTTACACAGAGACATACTGGGCCACAGTGGTTGTGTGTGTATGTGGTGTTACACAGAGACATACTGGGCCACAGTGGTTGTGTGTGCGTGACGTAACACAGAGACATACTGGGCGAGTTGTTGTGTGAGTGTGTGAGGTGTTACACAGAGACTTACTGAGCCACAGTGGTCGTTGTGTGTGAGGTGTTACACAGAGACATAGTGGGCCACAGTGGTCGTGTGTGCGTGACGTAATACAGAGACATACTGGGCGAGTTGTTGTGTGAGTGTGTGAGGTGTTACACAGAGACATACTGGGCCACAGTGGTCGTTTGTGTGTGAGGTGTTACACAGAGACATACTGGGCCAAAGTGGTTGTGTGTGTGTGAGGTGTTACATAGAGAATACTGGGCCACAGTGTCGTGTGTGTGTGAGGTGTTATACAAAGACATACTGGTCCACAGTGGTCGTGTGTGCGTGACGTAACACAGAGACATACTGGGCCACAGTGGTTGTGTGTGTGTGAGATGTTACACAGAGACATACTGGGCCACAGTGGTTGTGTGTGTGTGAGGTGTTACACAGAGACATACTGGGCCACAGTGGTCGTGTGTGTGTGAGGTGTGTTATGATCTCAGCCTGCAGGAGAAACGAGTCTCACCCTTTGAGAGTTATTCAGCAAGCCTGACCTAACTGGAAGGTCCAGGAATTATAGAGGCGATAACACAGATGTAAAATAGTGTGTTGCATTTATATAAAAGTTTGAGATTATGGGCAATGGACTAGAAAAACAGATAAATGACTTGTTGGAAGATGTGGACAAGTTACTGGAGGCGTGAGGCTCGCTTGTGGAGGGCGATGACCTCACTTGAGGCCGAACATCGCAGGGGGAAAGCCGCGCTTCGTTGAACTCCCGCCAGAAGGGACCCCTAGCGATATTATCTCCAAGAGAAGAGAAGGTGCAGACGTTCCAGCTGTTGAGTCGAGCTGAGGACGTGTGGTCTCAAGTCCTGGACGGCGAGGAGAGAGTATTAAGCCGCCCAGAGACAGTTTTGTGGGCTGTGACAAGCGCCCTGGTCAGACGTTGTCAGAGGGAGAAGCGCCCTCGACCAGATAATCTGTGGTAAGCCCGATTTAAGCCAGTTCATAGTGTTTGCTTGTAGTTGGTCGTGTGCCCAGCGACAGTAGCGATGTTTATTTTCAAATTAGAAATGTTTTGGTATGGCAGAAAGCCTAAAATATGAGAGTGAAGTGGGAGGAGCGCGGAGCGACGTCCATCTGCTCTGAGCGCTGGCGAGCAACTGAAGGAGCCCGGCTCCTGAGGGAGGAGGCCCCTCCCGGCGTGAGTGAGGCTCGCCCAGCGAGGTGGCGCATGGACTCGCCCACGGGGGAGTCCACTCTCATTAAATGTAGAGGACAGATAGAGATTGGAGACAAAGATGTTGTATGATTAATTTTGTTTATGTGTTAAAAAGGGAAACAATTTATTGGAGTGCAAATGGGTTGCAGGTTTGTCCTTTGGGGAAGAAGTTGCTGAGGACTTGGAAGCCAGCACAGAGGGAGTGGTTGATGAGACTCCAAGGCAGGGGAGGAGAGGACCCCGAGCTATGAAGAAGCAGTGAGGAGGAGTGTCACGTGCTTCTGCAGAGGTGGTGAAGTGCCACAGTTATTCGAGGAAATTTATGGTGCAGCAGCCAGGAGAGCTGTGGATGATCCCAATAGGAGTAGGGAAGCACCATAGTTGTTCAAGGAATCTTCATGGTAGCAGCCTGGAGGAGCTGCAGAGGATTCTGGTGTTTAAGCCCTGAGGAACCTGAAGTTGTCAGGGTAGTGAAATAGATTCTAAATGATCACTTGTATGGAGGTGAGAGTGTTTGTCATTAGCGTGAACGACGCAGTGAGAGGTGAGTGATCGTTTGCTATTTATGTGCCAAGAGGTGTATATTGAAGTTTAGAGTTACAGACGTAGGCAGGAGTACCTACAGATATATATGTATTCTAAGACTGATAGAATGGTCGATTGATTCGTTGTGTGGCACGGATCATTTATACTGATATATATATATGTATGTTATTGCTTTCAAATGCTGATTTGCCTTATATGTGTTTATAGGTATATATATATGTACACATTCTCTTGATGGTAGTGTAACATTATATTGTAAGACTTAATCTACTTGAGGAGGTTGATAATACCAAGAGACAGGATACCACTTAGCAAGCTGAGGATAGAGTTCTGATGGTGTTGGAGTGCAACCTGATTATAATAGTACAGAGTATAGGATTCATCATTATTATTATATGTATGCGTGTATTGTTATGTACTTCGTCCAGTAAATGTATTCAAATTTGCTGGTGTTTGCACTTGTCCCAGTGAGGCTTCCCAGGAAATAGGAAAGAAGGAGAGAGAGAGAGAGCAAGAAACAGGAACCACTGCTGTGGACAGGGTAAGACAGAAGTCTAGGAAGATAAAGGGGATTGAGGAGGTCATATTCCATAAGGAGAGTGGGGAGTCACTGCGGCTCGAGTGGGTGTGTGCACGTGACAACAAGGCTGCGTGTTGGAGCCGCATCCCCTAAACGTGTGACGTTGAGCCCCTCTCCAAGAGCCAGAAGTGCCTAGTGTGATCTCCTAGTGAAATATGAGCATTTGTCGAGTTGTGGGTTGGGTGGTCCGTCAGCGGTAACACCACCAAATCCACCATCGCGACAGGTGTTACACAGAGACATACTGGGCCACAGTGGTCATGTGTGCGTAACGTAACACAGAGACATACTGGGCCACAGTGGTTGTGTGTGAGGTGTTACACAGAGACATACTGGGCCACAGTGGTTGTGTGTGAGGTGTTACACAGAGACATACAAGGCCACAGTGGTCGTGTGTGAGGTGTTACACAGAGACTTACTGGGCCTCAATGGTTGTGTGTGAGGTGTTACACAGAGACTTACTGGGCCACAGTGGTGGTGTGTGAGGTGTTACACAGACACATACTGGGCCACAGTGGTCGTGTGTGAGGTGTTACACAAATACATACTAGGCCACAGTGACGGTGTGTGAGGTGTTACACAGAGACATACTGGGCCACAGTGGTGGTGTGTGAGGTGTTACACAGAGACATACTGGGCCACAGTGGTGGTGTGTGAGGTGTTACACTGAGACATACTGGGCCACATTGGTTGTGTGTGAGGTGTTACACAGAGACTTACTGGGACACAGTGGTGGTTGTGTGGTGTTACACAGAGACATACTGAGCCACAGTGGTCGTGTGTGAGGTGTTACACAGAGACAAACTGGGCCACAGTGGTTGTGTGTGAGGTGTTACACAGAGACATACTGGGCCACAGTGGTTGTGTGTGAGGTGTCACACAGAGACATACTTGGCCACAGTGGTCGTGTGTGAGGTGTTACACAGAGACATACTGCGCCACAGTGGTGGTGTGTGTGGTGTTACACAGAGACATACTGGGCCACAGTGGTCGTGAGTGTGCTGTTACACAGAGACATACTGGGCCACATTGGTTGTGTGTGAGGTGTTACACAGACACATACTGGGCCACAGTGGTTGAATGTGAGGTGTTACAAAGAGACATACTGGGCCACAGTGGTCGTTTGTGTGTGAGGTATTACACAGAGACATACTTTGCCACAGTGGTTGTGTGTGGGTGAGGTGTTACACAGAGACAAACTGGGCCACAGTGGTCGTTTGTGTGTGAGGTGTTACGCAGAGACATACTGGGAAACAGTGGTCGTCTGTGTGTGAGGTGTTACACAGAGACATACGGAGCCACAGTGGTCGTGTGTGTGTGACGTAACACAGAGAGACATATTGGGCCACAGTGGTCGTGTGTGAGGTGTTACACAGAGACTTACTGGACCACAGTGGTGGTGTGTTTGGTGTTACACAGAGACATACTGGGCCACAGTGGTCGTGTGTGTGTGACGTAACACAGATACATAGTGGGCCACAGTGGTTGTGTGTGTATGTGGTGTTACACAGAGACATACTGGGCCACAGTGGTTGTGTGTGCGTGACGTAACACAGAGACATACTGGGCGAGTTGTTGTGTGAGTGTGTGAGGTGTTACACAGAGACATACTGAGCCACAGTGGTCGTTTGTGAGTGAGGTGTTACACAGAGACATAGTGGGCCACAGTGGTCGTGTGTGCGTGACGTAACACAGAGACATACTGGGCGAGTTGTTGTGTGAGTGTGTGAGGTGTTACACAGAGACATACTGGGCCACAGTGGTCGTTTGTGTGTGAGGTGTTACACAGAGACATACTGGGCCACAGTGGTTGTGTGTGTGTGAGGTGTTACATAGAGACATACTGGGCCACAGTTGTCGTGTGTGTGTGAGGTGTTACACAGAGACATACTGGTCCACAGTGGTCGTGTGTGCGTGACGTAACACAGACACATACTGGGCCACAGTGGTTGTGTGTGTGTGAGATGTTACACAGAGACATACTGGGCCACAGTGGTTGTGTGTGTGTGAGGTGTTACACAGAGACATACTGGGCCACAGTGGTCGTGTGTGGGTGAGGTGTTACACAGAGACATACTGGGCCACAGTGGTCATGTGTGCGTAACGTAACACAGAGACATACTGGGCCACAGTGGTTGTGTGTGAGGTGTTACACAGAGACATACTGGGCCACAGTGGTCATGTGTGCGTAACGTAACACAGAGACATACTGGGCCACAGTGGTTGTGTGTGAGGTGTTACACAGAGACATACTGGGCCACAGTGGTTGTGTGTGAGGTGTTACACAGAGACATACAGGGCCACATTGGTCGTGTGTGAGGTGTTACACAGAGACTTACTGGGCCTCAATGGTTGTGTGTGAGGTGTTACACAGAGACTTACTGGGCCACAGTGGTGGTGTGTGAGGTGTTACACAGACACATACTGGGCCACAGTGGTCGTGTGTGAGGTGTTACACAAATACATACTAGGCCACAGTGACGGTGTGTGAGGTGTTACACAGAGACATACTGGGCCACAGTGGTGGTGTGTGAGGTGTTACACAGAGACATACTGGGCCACAGTGGTGGTGTGTGAGGTGTTACACTGAGACATACTGGGCCACATTGGTTGTGTGTGAGGTGTTACACAGAGACTTACTGGGACACAGTGGTGGTTGTGTGGTGTTACACAGAGACATACTGGGCCACAGTGGTCGTGTGTGAGGTGTTACACAGAGACATACTGGGCCACAGTGGTGGTGTGTGAGGTGTTACACAGAGACATACTGTGCCACAGTGGTCGTGTTTGAGGTGTTACACAGAGACATACTGGGCCACAGTGGTGGTGTGTGAGGTGTTACACAGAGACAAACTGGGCCACAGTGCTGGTGTGTGTGGTGTTACACAGAGACATACTGGGCCACAATGGTCGTGAGTGTGCTGTTACACAGAGACATACTGGGCCACATTGGTTGTGTGTGAGGTGTTACACAGACACATACTGGGCCACAGTGGTTGAATGTGAGGTGTTACATAGAGACATACTGGGCCACAGTGGTCGTTTGTGTGTGAGGTATTACACAGAGACATACTTTGCCACAGTGGTTGTGTGTGGGTGAGGTGTTACACAGAGACATACTGGGCCACAGTGGTCGTTTGTGTGTGAGGTGTTACGCAGAGACATACTGGGAAACAGTGGTCGTCTGTGTGTGAGGTGTTACACAGAGACATACGGAGCCACAGTGGTCGTGTGTGTGTGACGTAACACAGAGAGACATACTGGGCCACAGTGGTCGTGTGTGAGGTGTTACACAGAGACTTACTGGACCACAGTGGTGGTGTGTTTGGTGTTACACAGAGACTTACTGGGCCACAGTGGTGGTGTGTTTGGTGTTACACAGAGACATACTGGGCCACAGTGGTGGTGTGTGAGGTGTTACACAGAGACATACTGAGCCACAGTGGTCGTGTGTGAGGTGTTACACAGAGACATACTGGGCCACAGTGGTGGTGTGTGTGGTGTTACACAGAGACATACTGGGCCACAGTGGTTGTGTGTGTGTGAGGTGTTACACAGAGACATACTGGGCCACAGTGGTCGTGAGTGTGCTGTTACACAGAGACATACTGGACCACAGTGGTTGTGTGTGAGGTGTTACACAGAGATATATTGGGCCACAGTGGATGTGTGTGTGTGTGAGGTGTTAAACAGAGACATACTGGGCCACAGTGGTTGTGTGTGTGTGAGTTGTTACACAGAGACATACTGGGCCACAGTGGTCGTGTGTGAGGTGTTACACAGAGACATACTGGGCCACAGTGGTGGTGTGTGTGGTGTTACACAGAGACATACTGGGCCACAGTGGTTGTGTGTGTGTGAGGTGTTACACAGAGACATACTGGGCCACAGTGGTCGTTTGTGTGAGAGGTGTTACACAGAGACATACTGGGCCACAGTGGTCGTGTGTGAGGTGTTACACAGAGACATGCTGGGCCACAGTGGTTGTGTGTGAGGTGTTACACAGAGACATACTGGGCCACAGTGGTCGTGTGTGAGGTGTTACACAGAGACATAATGGGCCACAGTGGTTGTGTGTGAGGTGTTACACAGAGACATACTGGGCCACAGTGGTCGTGTGTGTGGTGTTACACAGAGACATACTGGACCATAGTGGTCGTGTGTGTGTGAGGTGTTACACAGAGATTTACTGGGCCACAGTGGTTGTGTGTGTGGTGTTACACTAAGATATACTGGGCCACAGTGGTTGTGTGTGTGTGAGGTGTTACACAGAGACATACTGGGCCACAGTGGTCGTGTGTGAGGTGTTACACAAAGACATACTGGGCCACAGTGGTGGTGTGTGTGTGAGGTGTTACACAGAGACTTACTGGGCCACAGTGGTTGTGTGTGGTGTTTCACAGAGACTTACGCGCCACAGTGGTCGTGTGTGTGTGAGGTGTTACACAGAGACTTACTGGGCCACAGTGGTTGTGTGTGGTGTTACACAGAGACATACTGGGCCACAGTGGTTGTGTGTGAGGTGTTACACAGAGACATACAGGGCCACATTGGTCGTGTGTGAGGTGTTACACAGAGACTTACTGGGCTCAATGGTTGTGTGTGAGGTGTTACACAGAGACTTACTGGGCCACAGTGGTGGTGTTTGAGGTGTTACACAAATACATACTAGGCCACAGTGACGGTGTGTGAGGTGTTACACAGAGACATACTGGGCCACAGTGGTCGTGTGTGAGGTGTTACACAAATACATACTAGGCCACAGTGACGGTGTGTGAGGTGTTACACAGAGACATACTGGGCCACAGTGGTGGTGTGTGAGGTGTTACACAGAGACTTACTGGGACACAGTGGTGGTTGTGTGGTGTTACACAGAGACATACTGGGCCACAGTGGTCGTGTGTGAGGTGTTACACAGAGACATACTGGGCCACAGTGGTGGTGTGTGAGGGGTTACACAGAGACATACTGTGCCACAGTGGTCGTGTTTGAGGTGTTACACAGAGACATACTGGGCCACAGTGGTGGTGTGTGAGGTGTTACACAGAGACAAACTGGGCCACAGTGGTGGTGTGTGTGGTGTTACACAGAGACATATTGGGCCAAAATGGTCGTGAGTGTGCTGTTACACAGAGACATACTGGGCCACATTGGTTGTGTGTGAGGTGTTACACAGACACATACTGGGCCACAGTGGTTGATACCTGGTTGATACCTGGTTGATGGGGTTCTGGGAGTTCTTCTACTCCCCAAGCCCGGCCCGAGGCCAGGCTTGACTTGTGAGAGTTTGGTCCACTAGGCTGTTGCTTGGAGCGGCCCGCAGGCCCACATACCCACCACAGCCCGGCTGGTCCGGAACTCCTTGGAGGAATAAATCTAGTTTCCTCTTGAAGATGTCCACGGTTGTTCCGGCAATATTTCTTATGCTTGCTGGGAGGACGTTGAACAACCGTGGACCTCTGATGTTTATACAGTGTTCTCTGATTGTGCCTATGGCACCCCTGCTCTTCACTGGTTCTATTCTGCATTTTCTTCCATATCGTTCACTCCAGTACGTTGTTATTTTACTGTGTAGATTTGGGACCTGGCCCTCCAGTATCTTCCAGGTGTATATTATTTGATATCTCTCTCGTCTTCTTTCTAGTGAGTACATTTGGAGAGCTTTGAGACGATCCCAATAATTTAGGTGCTTTATCGCGTCTATACGTGCTGTATATGTTCTCTGTATTCCCTCTATTTCAGCAATGGTTGAATGTGAGGTGTTACATAGAGACATACTGGGCCACAGTGGTCGTTTGTGTGTGAGGTATTACACAGAGACATACTTTGCCACAGTGGTTGTGTGTGGGTGAGGTGTTACACAGAGACATACTGGGCCACAGTGGTCGTTTGTGTGTGAGGTGTTACGCAGAGACATACTGGGAAACAGTGGTCGTCTGTGTGTGAGGTGTTACACAGAGACATACGGAGCCACAGTGGTCGTGTGTGTGTGACGTAACACAGAGAGACATACTGGGCCACAGTGGTCGTGTGTGAGGTGTTACACAGAGACTTACTGGACCACAGTGGTGGTGTGTTTGGTGTTACACAGAGACTTACTGGGCCACAGTGGTGGTGTGTTTGGTGTTACACAGAGACATACTGGGAGACAGTGGTGGTGTGTGAGGTGTTACACAGAGACATACTGGGCCACAGTGGTCGTGTGTGAGGTGTTACACAGAGACATACTGGGCCACAGTGGTAGTGTGTGTGGTGTTACACAGAGACATACTGGGCCACAGTGGTTGTGTGTGTGTGAGGTGTTACACAGAGACATACTGGGCCACAGTGGTCGTGAGTGTGCTGTTACACAGAGACATACTGGACCACAGTGGTTGTGTGTGAGGTGTCACACAGAGATATATTGGGCCACAGTGGATGTGTGTGTGTGTGAGGTGTTAAACAGAGACATACTGGGCCACAGTGGTTGTGTGTGTGTGAGTTGTTACACAGAGACATACTGGGCCACAGTGGTCGTGTGTGAGGTGTTACACAGAGACATACTGGGCCACAGTGGTGGTGTGTGTGGTGTTACACAGAGACATACTGGGCCACAGTGGTTGTGTGTGTGTGAGGTGTTACACAGAGACATACTGGGCCACAGTGGTCGTTTGTGTGTGAGGTGTTACACAGAGACATACTGGGCCACAGTGGTCGTGTGTGAGGTGTTACACAGAGACATGCTGGGCCACAGTGGTTGTGTGTGAGGTGTTACACAGAGACATACTGGGCCACAGTGGTCGTGTGTGAGGTGTTACACAGAGACATAATGGGCCACAGTGGTTGTGTGTGAGGTGTTACACAGAGACATACTGGGCCACAGTGGT
>WNGS01167041.1:10209-25186 GCA_020271785.1 Procambarus virginalis | reverse complement strand
ACTGGGCCACAGTGGTCGTGTGTGTGACGTAACACAGAGACATACTGGGTCCAGTGGTCGTGTGTGAGGTGTTACACAGAGACATACTGGGCCACAGTGGTGTTGTGTGAGGTGTTACACAGAGACATACTGGGCCACATGTTTGTGTGGTGTGTGAGGTGTTACACAGAGACATACTGGCCACAGTGGTCGTGTGTGAGGTGTTACACAGAGACATACTGGGCCACAGTGGTCGTGTGTGAGGTGTTACACGAGACATACTGGGCCACAGTGGTCGTGTGTGAGGTGTATACAGAGACATACTGGGCCACAGTGGTTGTGTGTGAGGTGTTACACAGACATACTGGGCCACAGTGGTTTGTGTGAGGTGTTACACAGAGACATACTGGGCCACAGTGGTCGTGTGTGTGTGAGGTGTTACACAGAGACATACTGGGCCACAGTGGCTGTGTGTGAGGTGTTACACAGAGACATACTGGGCCACAGTGGTCGTGTGTGTGAGGTGTTACACAGAGACATACTGGGCCACAGTGGTTGTGTGTGAGGTGTTACACAGAGACATACTGGGCCACAGTGGTCGTTTGGTGTGAGGTGTTACACAGAGACATACTGGCCACAGTGGTCGTGTGTGAGGTGTTACACAGAGATATACTGGGCCACAGTGGTTGTTGTGAGGTGTTACACAGAACATACTGGCCCAGTGTTTGTGTGTGTGAGGTGTCACAGAGACATACTGGGCCACAGTGGTCGTTTGGGTGTGAGGTGTTACACAGAGACATTCGGGGCCACAGTGGTCGTGTGTGTGAGGTGTAACACAGAGAGACACACTGGGCCACAGTGGTAGTGTGTGTGACGTAACACAGAGACATACTATGTCACAGTGGTCGTGTGTGAGGTGTTACACAGAGACATACTGGGCCACAGTGGTCGTGTGTGAGGTGTTACACAGAGACATACTGGGCCACAGTGGTCGTGTGTGAGGTGTCAAACAGAGACATACTGGGCCACAGTGGTCGTGTGTGAGGTGTTACACAGAGACATACTGGGCCACAGTGGTCGTGTGTGCGTGACGTAACACAGAGACATGCTGGGCCACAGTGGTTGTGTGTGTGTGAGGTGTTACACAGAGACTTACTGGGCCACAGTGGTCGTGTGTGTGAGGTGTTACACAGAGACATACTGGGCCACAGTGGTTGTGTGTGTGTGAGGTGTTACACAGAGACATACTGGGCCACAGTGGTCGTTTTTGTGTGAGGTGTTACACAGAGACATACTGGGCCACAGTGGTTGTGTGTGTGAGGTGTTACACAGAGACATACTGGGCCACAGTGGTCGTGTGTGCGTGACGTAACACAGAGACATACTGGGCCACAGTGGTGTGTGTGTGTGACGTAACACAGAGACATACTGGGCCACAGTGGTCGTGTGTGAGGTGTTATACAGAGACATACTGGGCCACAGTTGTGTGTGAGGTGTTACACAGAGACATACTGGGCTACAGTGGTTGTGTGTGAGGTGTTTACACAGAGACATACTGGGCCACAATGGTCGTTTGTGTGTGAGGTGTTACACAGAGACATACTGGGCCACAGTGGCTGTGTGTGAGGTGTTACACAGAGACATACTGGGCCACAGTGGTTTGTGTGTGTGAGGTGTACACAGAGACATACTGGGCCACAGTGGTTGTGTGTGAGGTGTTACACAGAGACATACTGGGCCACAGTGGTCGTTTGGGTGTGAGGTGTTACGCAGAGACATACTGGGCCACAGTGGTCGTGTGTGAGGTGTTATACAAAGACATACTGGGCCACAGTGGTTGTGTGTGAGGTGTTACACAGAAACATACTGGGCCACAGTGTTGTGTGTGAGTGAGGTGTTACACAGAGACATACTGGGCCACAGTGGTCGTTTGGGTGTGAGGTGTTACACAGAGACATCGGGGCCACAGTGGTCGTGTGTGTGTGACGTAACACAGAGAGACACACTGGGCCACAGTGGTAGTGTGTGTGACGTAACACAGAGACATACTATGTCACAGTGGTCGTGTGTGAGGTGTTACACAGAGACATAATGGGCCACAGTGGTGGTGTGTGAGGTGTTACACAGACACATACTGGGCCACAATGTTTGTGTGTGTGTGAGGTGTTACACAGAGACATACTGGGTCACAGTGGTCGTGTGTGAGGTGTTACACAGAGACATACTGGGCCACAGTGGTCGTGTGTGAGGTGTTACACAGAGACATACTGGGCCACAGTAGATGTGTGTGACGTAACACAGAGACATACTGTGCTACAGTGGTCGTGTGTGACGTAACACAGACACATACTATGCCACAGTGGTCGTGTGTGAGGTGTTATACAGAGACATACTGGGCCACAGTGGTTGTGTGTGAGGTGTTACACAGAGACATACTGGGCCACAGTGGTCGTGTGTGTGTGAGGTGTTACACAGAGACATACGGGGCCACAGTGGTCGTGTGTGTGTGACGTAACACAGAGAGACACACTGGGCCACAGTGGTCGTGTGTGACGTAACACAGAGACATACTATGTCACAGTGGTCGTGTGTTAGGTGTTACACAGAGACATACTGGGCCACAGTGGTGGTGTGTGAGGTGTTACACAGACACATACTGGGCCACAATGGTTGTGTGTGTGTGAGGTGTTACACAGAGACATACTGGGTCACAGTGGTCGTGTGTGAGGTGTTACACAGAGACATACTGGGCCACAGTGGTCGTGTGTGAGGTGTTACACAGAGACATACTGGGCCACAGTGGTAGTGTGTGACGTAACACAGAGATATACTGTGCCACAGTGGTCGTGTGTGACGTAACACACACATACTGGGCCACAGTGGTCGTGTGTGTGGTGTTACACAGAGATATACTGGCCACAGTGGTCGTGTGTGTGTGAGGTGTTACACAGAGACATACTGGGCCACAGTGGTTGTGTGTGTGTGAGGTGTTACACAGAGACATACTAGGCCACAGTGGTCGTGTGTGAGGTGTTACACAGAGACTTACTGGGCCACGGTGGTGTGTGGTGTGAGTTGTTACACAGAGACATACTGGGCCACAGTGGTTGTGAGTGTGCTGTTACACAGAGACATACTGGGCCACAGTGGTCGTGTGTGTGTGAGATGTTACACAGAGACATACTGGGCCACAGTGTTCGTGGGTGTGTGATTTGTTACACAGAGACATACTGGTCCACAGTGGTCGTGTGTGAGGTGTTACACAGAGACATACTGGGCCACAGTGGTTGTGTGTGTGTGTGAGGTGTTACACAGAGACATACTGGGCCACAGTGGTCGTGTGTGTGTGAGGTGTTACACAGAGACATACTGGGCCACAGTGGTCGTGTGTGAGGTGTTACACAGAGACATACTGGGCCACAGTGGTCGTGTGTGAGGTGTCACACAGAGACATACTGGGCCACAGTGGTCGTGTGTGAGGTGTTACACAGAGACATACTGGGCCACAGTGGTCGTGTGTGAGGTGTCACACAGAGACATACTGGGCCACAGTGGTCGTGTGTGAGGTGTTACACAGAGACATACTGGGCCACAGTCGTCGTGTGTGCGTGACGTAACACAGAGACATGCTGGGCCACAGTGGTTGTGTGTGTGTGAGAGTTTACACAGAGACATACTGGGCCACAGTGGTCGTGTGTGTGTGAGGTGTTACACAGAGACATACTGGGCCACAGTGGTTGTGTGTGTGTGAGGTGTTACACAGAGACATACTGGGCCACAGTGGTCGTTTGTGTGTGAGGTGTTACACAGAGACATACTGGGCCACAGTGGTTGTGTGTGTGTGAGGTGTTACACAGAGACATACTGGGCCACAGTGGTCGTGTGTGTGTGACGTAACACAGAGACATACTGGGCCACAGTGGTTGTGTGTGTGTGACGTAACACAGAGACATACTGGGCCACAGTGGTCGTGTGTGAGGTGTTATACAGAGACATACTGGGCCACAGTAGTTGTGTGTGAGGTGTTACACAGAGACATACTGGGCCACAGTGGTCGTTTGTGTGTGAGGTGTTACACAGAGACATACTGGGCCACAGTGGCTGTGTGTGAGGTGTTACACAGAGACATACTGGGCCACAATGGTTGTGTGTGAGGTGTTACACAGAGACATACTGGGCCACAGTGGTTGTGTGTGAGGTGTTACACAGAGACATACTGGGCCACAGTGGTCGTTTGGGTGTGAGGTGTTACACAGAGACATACTGGGCCACAGTGGTCGTGTGTGAGGTTTATACAGTGACATACTGGGCCACAGTGGTTGTGTGTGAGGTGTTACACAGAAACATACTGGGCCACAGTGCTTGTGTGTGAGTGAGGTGTTACACAGAACATACTGGTGTAATGTTGACTATCCCTTTATTGTAACGTTTGCTATACCATTGTAATACCCTGTCCACACTTAAAACCAGCAAACACTAATAACGGACCAGTATGACCCCTCGCTGGACTGTCACGAAATAAGCTGAATATTAAATGAGGAATATCACAGGGAAATAGAGATTATTAATCTTCTTACCTTTATACACTGCCACCACCTTCCAAATGAATGAATGTGTCTATAATTATCGGTCCCCAGGAAGGAAGGGACTCGATAATCAGGGAACTCAACGGACCAGTGATTGAAATTGAATGGATTACTTTAGTCTTATTGAACTGAACGGGAGGCTCTCGCTTTACTTATTATTCCTAAGAATGGAGAAACACAGGGAATTTCTAACACAGCATATGAGAATCACCAGGATGGATAACACAGTCAAATAATCAAAGGGGGGTAGATAACTCACCAAAATGACATTAATATTATTTTATTATTGAAAACTGTATAATTAAACACAATAGAAATTATAGCCTACTCTAAATACTGCGAGGCAAATGGTGCTAAATACTGATATACAAGAAACAAGTGCACACTACCTTCAATACTGCAGCTTGCCAAATGGTGTTGATGGCTGCCGCAGGTCAGTTGACCTGCCCCCAGCTGAACTCCCCAGACACACTGAATTCTCTCTCCTACAAAAAATGCTACCACACTCCTAGGCCCAATTTAACTCCGCCTCTCCCAAGCCTAGGCAATGGATTTAAACATAACTGGGTGAACTAGAGACCGGCCAATGGCATGGCAGGCACTCCTGAGACTGACTTCCTACTCAACCAATGAGCGCAGAGTGTCACTCTCAGACCATACAACTCAGACTAGCTCCGCCCCTTAAGTCCTGGAGACATAGGCCTTGTTTCTGAAAAATCTGTTTTTTCTCCCGTAGGCTCACACATCGTTCCCACGGTACGACAGGAAACGCCCACAAGACGGTTGGCGCTCTCTGGCTGCCCGACATTCGAGAACACAAGTTTTATTGGTCCTGGAGTATTGTTCTAAAATTTGTCACTGACTAATTTCCGAAGACGGGAAGGCCAAGGGGAGCAGTGGCAGGAAGCTTTATGACCCTTGACGAAAGATGGGTGGCCCACGGGGGAAGGGGAGAAAGAGAGTAGGAAGGGAGAGGGAGAAGAAAGGAAGGAGGGAGAAGAAGGGAGAAGAAAGGAGAAGAAAGGGAGAAGGGAGAAGAAAGGGAGAAGCAATGATCTACGCGCCAGATCATTACAACTCCCCCTCCTCGGAAATTAAGAAATTTGTGTGTAAAGAAATTTACACACACTTTTCTTATCCAAACCCTGACCTATCATGAACATTACTCCACAACCAACATTTAACTCAACAATAAATGACCCATTGCCTCAAACAAAAGAAATAATTATCTAATCCTAACTAATAATGGTAAAACACATAAAACAAATAATGTTTCCTCCAAAACAAAAATAATGGCACCCCCAAAGGTGTGCCCCAGCACGTATACATACAACAAACACAGAAATAATACATAACATAAGGACAGAGACCGTCCCTATAATCCTGGCTGTCCACTTGGATACAGCCCTGTACCCTTCCAACTACCTGGAAGACCAAACATCCTATACCTGTCTTGATAACTGTCTTGATAACCAATAACCGGGAAATCAACCTAACAACTAGCTAAAGTCAGCCGATAGCCTTCAGCTATCCCAGTATTCCACCTGGAATAAAGATCAAACACATCACATAGAAACATTTAAAAATCAATGTCATTAAAAATAAAAAAAAATTCTATCAAAATATAGAGGAATATTTCCTCTCAGGGACCCCGTGTCCCACACCTGTGGCAACTGCCTACCACAGCGTGTCCAAATCCTTAACCTAAAGAAAATACACAAAAATATTTTTATTAAAAAAAATCGATGTCCACAGACATGTCTCTTAACCAACAACAACAGCGGGTGAACACATTTTTCAGACTGTGTACCACCCTTATTGTTCAGTAATCCACAAAAAAAATTAAAAAAAATATATAATATCAGTATCTAGGATCTAGAAAAATCTAGATAAAGTTCCCCACTGATCAACGTTTCTAGAGATCCTACTAGATGGTTCTCAAAACAGTTCACTCAAACAACTTTTCTAGAGACAAGGTAATTTTCTAGTAACAATTTCTAGATGTTCACTTTCTAGATTTTTTTTTTTTATTTCACTAGTTCTAGTTTTCAACATTTAATACTGTTCCAGAGAGCGTTCCGAAGGTGTACAGAGGTGTTACTATCAGATGGAAAATTAGAAAGTTGAACTAACTGTTCCGAGTTAACACAGTTTACTATATTCCTTAAATTCATTTCATATAACTTTTCTATACAAAAGTTCTATCGTTCGGTCCTGGTGACATCTCGTTGCTGTAGATTCCGGCGACTACCTCAAGTTGCTTGGAGATCCTGGTCATCTGGAAGTTCCATTTCCGGCCTCGGCCAACTACGGACAGTACAGGGGGTCTCGCACTGCCCGCACCGGCTTGCGTGACAGCTGACAGCTGGCGGCTGTCAGCTCAGGTGGACCCCGCTAACAGGAACCCGGGTTCACCTCTTCTTATCGCTTCCAACAGTCATGATGGATTGTTGTTAACCATGGCTGCCACCGTAGAGCACAGCTTCGACGTGTCATGATGTCTCGCGTTGGTAGTGAGGTTCGAGTGGCGTTGAAGAGGATGGCATGGTGACAGGACAGGTGGGCCCTGCCTCAGCTCCTGGGCGACGTCATCTACCGACGTTTACTTGTTATCCCGGTACTACTGGGCCGGTACACCTTTCCGTGCAACCCCTCGTGCAGCTGAGCTTGGGCCGAGATACAGAGATGTACCTCCTCTGGCGAAACAGCAGCACTCTGTAGGGGTAGTGCTGTTCGTACCCGGGACCGCCGTGTTGCCTCTTCGTTTCCACAGACGACGCAACCGCAGGTTTTGAGAGAGCTTACAGTCGTTGCAATTAGCGTTCTTCTTCGTTTCCACTCGTCTTCCACTTCCGGTTTTCCGCAGTCTTGACTTAGCGGCTGGTGGACTTGGTTGGTGACCTTGAGACAGCTAGCCCACGGTTGTGATGGTGACTGACTCTGCTCCGTGAAGACAGCATGGCTGGACTGGGACAACCTCGTTAGTGACGTGAGGTGTCGGCTGGGTGACTGTACGTCAGTCACCCCTTCCGGATAACCAATTGACGAGTTACCGGGTACAAGGGGGAGGACTTTATGTAACGTGCCTCAGACCCCGATCTTATCAGCCAGGTGGGTCATCCCCAGACCTGCTGATCTCGATCCTTGGTTCACGTGTGACTGGGAGGCTGGAACTGGTGTACCGTCAGACCTGAGAAAGACAGTCAACAACAAATGGCGGAAGCATGGATATTACTCTGAGGTATAGGAAGTTGGCAAACCCCAGAGCAAGGCAAGTATGCTACCTGAGTCATGCACATCAGTAACTACACACCATTGCCTCTACAGGATTATATGAACTTTTACTAAACCTGACTAGGGAGATCATTACACTTACTGTACAGCTCGCGACCTTGTTACCATAGGGTGACAAGATTGAGCTTGACTACTGATGAGATTTAACAGGAGGTCATCCTCATCCTCTGACTCATCACTTGGATCATTAGACAGGTCAGGAATTAGACTTGCTGAAGGCAGCTCTAGTTCCTCCCTCGCGTGATAAGGTTTTAATTTATTAATATGAATTGTTCTCTCAACTTGGTCTTCAAAAATACCTTTAATAACAAAATTAACCGGACCTTTTCTTTCAATTACTCGGTAAGGGCCCCGCCATCTAGGTGCAAGTTTCCTACTCTGATTGGCGGGAGCCGCCTCATTAACTCTCAACACAAGACTCCCGACTTTCAATTCAAGGGGTCGTACCTTTTTGTCATAATGTTGAGCATAGCGATCTCGTGCTGTCTTGGAAGCCCTAGCTGCAATTCTCCATGCATTTTTCATCTTATTTACAACTTCTGATGGGTAGTCTTCCCCATATGCAATATTATGTCTGTTAAGCAGACCTGATGGGAAATTACATGAATGACCTGTGAACAGCAAAAGGGGTTGGGTGTTAATGGACTGATGGATGGCAGTGTTCAGAGCAAACTGGACATAGGGGAGGTGTTCGTCCCACGAATTGACATCATGCTCTGCAAGAATTGCAAGCATATCTTTAACTGATCGATTCGTCCGTTCTGTCATACCGTTAGCCTGAGGGTGATAAGCCGTAGTGAATGCTGAAGTGGTTTCTACAATTTTACATACTTCTCTGAAAATATTCCCATTAAATTCCTGACCACGGTCAGAAACTAATACTTTAGGGGGACCGAATACAGTGACAAACCTATCTAAGAACGCCTTTGCAACAGTTCGTGAATCTTTCTGAGGCAAGGCAATCAGTGTGGTGTACCTGGAAAGGTGGTCTACCAACACCAATACGTAACGGTTTCCTGAATGACTGTGATGCAGATCAATCAGATCAGCCCCCACCCGATCTAAAGGTTCCAAAATATCTGGGAATTCTTGCAATGGAGCTTGTACCTTAAGGGTACCTTTCCTCCTTTGACAATGACCACAGGACTTAACGAAGTTAATGACCTCTGTTAACATACCGGGGAAGAAAAAGAGTGACTTGGCTTTCATGTGAGTTTTAAAAATCCCCGGATGACCTGCAATCTTAGACGCATGCGCGAGTTTCAACGCTGACTTCTTCAACACTTCTGGGATAACCAGCTGAAATACTGCACGATCCTTCTGTCCCTTTACATAATATAAGACCCCATCCTTCATTTCAAAATCATGAATTGCTAAATTACTTTTCTTTGACGGATATTTTCCTCCCTCTAAAAGTTCAATAATTTCTTTCCACCTTGGTTCGTTCATCTGGAATTCTCGCATTTTCTCGCTGGAAATATTTTCAATATTAAGATTTACATTAATAGTAGCAATGTTTCTACTCAAAGTGTCTGGTACAACATGTGATGGACCAGGCTTGTAAAGTATTTGGAACGAGTGAGCAGCTAGTTCATGAGACCAACGTGACATGCGAGGGCACTTAGTTCTTTTCTTAAAAATATGAGTTAAAGCTCTGTGATCTGTATAAATGACAAAGTGACGTTGGAAAAGATACGGTTCAAAGTACCTGACACTTTCTACCACAGCCAAAGCTTCCCTATCCGTTGCAGAATAGCGGATCTCCGGACCCTTAACCTTCCTGCTGAAATATGCTACAGGGTGAGGAAGATTGTCATTATCACGTTGCATTAAGCACCCACCAATAGCTATACCACTGGCGTCAGTGTGTACTTCCCACTCCTTATCAAAATCAGGTACTGCCAATACTGGGGTTGTAATGAGTTGACTTTTTAATTTTGCATAAGCGTTATCATGCTCAGGTTTCCAAACGAATTTAACATTTTTCTTAGTAAGCTCAGTTAACGGTGCTGTTGTACTTGCAAAACCCTCTATGTGGCGACGGAAATATCCGGCTGCCCCCAGAAACCTTCGAACATCCTTTGCTGTCTTAGGTGTTGGCATGTCAGCAATGGCACGACAGGAGTCGGGGTCAGGTCGGATACCATCTGTGCTCACCTGGAATCCCAGAAACTTGAATTTCTGAGACGCCAGAGTGCACTTACTCACGTTAAGTTTGAAGCCCGCCTTATCTAATAGTGACAACGTCTCAGTCAAATCTCGTAAGTGCTCATCGAACGTCCTAGAGTAGATAACCACATCATCCAGGTACGCTAATGAGTGCCTTCCCAAGACTGGACTGAGGATATAATTAATAGCCCTCTGAATGAGTGAGGCGCTGTCTTTAACCCGAAAGGCATCCGCTTGAATTGATAAGTATGAACCCCATCAGAGAAGGCGGTCTTCTCTCTATCTTTCTCAGCTACTGGTATGGCCCAATACGCAGATTTCGCATCCAGAGTGGAAAAGTATTTGGCTGCCCCAAACTGATCTATAATTTCTTGTATCCGTGGCAAAGGATACACATCACCTTTAGTAATTTCATTTATCTTTCGGTAGTCAACACAAAATCTATAACTACCATCCGGTTTACGTACCAATACTACTGGCGACAACCATGGTGATGTACTAGGCTCTATCACATTCTGTCTTAACATCTTCTGACACTCATCCCTAATTACTTCCTTCGCCCGTTCCGGAAGCCTCCATTGACGGGTGTAAATAGGAGGATGATCACCGGTAGGAATCACATGTTCGATCCTATCCAGAAGCCCGATTTGATCGTCTTCTGTTGCAAACAGTCTAGGGAATTTACGTAAAATCCCTCTCAAAAGTTTTCTATCTGACTGTTGCACATGTTGCAAATCCAGAGCCGAGATTAACTTATCAATTTCCCGAGTATTGCTACTTTTTCCTGTCTCGGTCTTGTGTTTCCCCTGTGTGCTACTATCTGTAACACATTGTGCTGTGGTGGCTGGCATCTCCTCCTGGCTTTGATATTGAAAAATTCCTGTATTTTCTACAACTGTAGCCTGAGACACCCTATCACCTGCCCTGAAACGATAGGTTTTGTGCGAGAGATTGACAACTGGAATAAGGGCACCTTTATCAAGCACTGTGATCAAATGATGAGGGATCAACAACCTGTCACATCTCCCAGCCACCTGAAGGATGGTACCTGGTGCAATGTGACGTCCCACTGATACTTTAAGGACTTTACTGAATGTGGTGGGCAACATTGTTTCACTAAGGCATGTAACCCACATGATTTCTTATCTGTGTCTGGAAGAGACTTAAACAACAACTTAGGGTAGTGAATGTTGTACTTCTGTTTCTTACTAATGGAAGCAATTACTGGTGGATGATCTACCATTTTAATGGGATAAACTACCTGGCCCAACTTCAATCTGCACTTCCTTGATCCCTGTTGAGCAGACAACGAAAAGTTAACTCGTCCCAGAAAATCCATTCCCAACAAAACCTGACCAGGGAATGCAAGATTCTCGACAATCGTGCAATTGTGTGGGTAAGCTTCTCCCTTACCCACTTCAAAATTAAGAGTGGCCTGGCCCAAGATATTAATATGTTGCCCATTTACTGCTGTTAAATGCTTCCCACAACGCTTAAGGCGTGTCTCTTTAAGTGTGCTGAAGGCTGACTTTTTAATGAGAGTTGCTTGACTTCCGGTGTCCACAAAAACTGTCAATCTCACACCTTCAACCGTCATCTCAAACGTAGGTCTGCCACCCAACGTACTGACCTGTTCTGGGTCATCCTTGACCCGTGTGCTCGTGCACGCATACCTGTAATGGCCTCGGCCATGACACTTCCAACAAATTTCATCATCAATTTTACGCGTCCCAGAAGCCCGCTGGCTACATTCCCCAGCAACTTCTGTGGAGGCGACACCAGGAATGGGGGTAGGAGGGGTAGAGGGGTGGAGGGGAGGTGAGGAGCAAGGTGTAGGGTTAATGGAGGGGGTAGGGTGGGTAACAGGAGGGGTGGGTTGGGTGAGTTGGGGGGTTGAGAAGGAGGTGAGGGAAGGCCAGGGGTGGGTTGTGGAGGGGGATTGTAAACAGGGGTTGTAAGGGTGGGGGTTGAGAGGGAAATGTAGTTTTCCACAATTCCAATAATGCGTCGACAAGGGTTTGGGTGGTATTTGGCTGGGGTTGGTATGGGTCTGCCAGGGTTTGGGGTGGACATGGGTTGGCCTGGAGGTAAGGTTGGGAACGGGGTTGTAGGTAGGGAGGGTTGGGGTTGGGGGTTGTAGGTAGGGAGGGTTGCTTGGGTAAGGATGGGGTATTGGGGAGGTTGTGTCTGCATACATTGTCCATTCATTGCTAAAAAACATTTTCACCCCAAAACGTAACTTCAAGACCCGTCGTCGGATCAGGGTGAAATTTTAACACACGATTTGTTTCATAAATAACCACTATAACACACAAACGTTTCGTAACCTCACTCCTTGGAAACAATGCTCCGTGTGTCCACACCGGAGTACCTTTATCCATGTCGTTTCACCTCTTCCACAGCCCCAGCGAACCATAAATCCGCTTGTTGACAGACGATGACAGAATTCCGCGGCAGAATCTCGCTGACTACATACTACCAATGAATGGAATTATCGTGTCTTATTAACCTCGTCTCGCATTCGTAAAATTTCTACGCAAACAGATAGAGTACACGACGGCATCGACTAGCATTTATTTACTTGAGAAAAAACTGTATACGATGAATAAGATACACGCGCACAAATACACTAAAAATAGTAGGTTACGTTACGTTAATTATTAAACGCCAGGAATTACTACAATAATCTTGATAAAATGTAATGAGTTTACTATATTTATTTGACACTCGATGGACTGGTAACGCAATTAAAAAAATTAAAGTAAAAATTTCATGTCTCTAAATGAAAGACCAATATAAATGTTAGAAAAATTTGATAATTACCGCATTCTTGAACAAAATATTGAAATTATATAGTGAATATTATCGAAAGGAACTACACTGAATTTATTGTAAATAATTTAGTTTCAACTCTGTTTTATTTATCGAAAATAATCTAAGTCTGTTTACCAGCTCACAATACTTTACGCTAACTGAGTTTCTCAATTTTCTAAATTTTCAAATTTTCTAGTAAATCTTAGGCGCGCTAGAATTGAATGACGTTATCGTTAAGTTAACACTGGCGCGATGTTTATATCTTCAACAATTATTAAATTCTTAACGCCCGACGCTGACAACGGCGCTCACATATAATTATAAGTATTTATTAGTTAAACAAAAATTAATGATAATTCACTTATTTACGTTACTGAATGAACTCGATGTTACGTAGCCTACACTGGGTCACCGCCGCTTGCGTAGAAGAATACTGAGAATTTAACACATAGCCGCGACACTCACAGCTAGACAGAGTCGCGCTGAACCTTAATTAAAAATTAGTAATTATTTTCCCAAATTATAAATTAAATACTGGCGTGTAGGGGACTTGTTACTTTACCGAATATAACACTCACTGGACACTTGGACACGTTGGTAAGTTTACAAAAATTAAAAGCGCGCACACTGTCACGAAGCCGACTCCTCAGAAGTACTCCGCACTAATCCTTAATTAACCAAGTATTTCTTTTCTCAAAATTATAATTAAATACCGACGTGTAGTTTGCGTATCACTTGAACTGAATATATCACTCGCAAGACACTTAGACACTTGGTTGAGCGCAAACAATTACTGAGCGCTGCCTCACTGAGCGCTGAGAACCGCTAGAAAAAAAAATCAGAGTCCCAACGCTAATTCGCTTAAATGACCAAAAATCGACTTTTGGTCTCTCAAAGTTCTAACTTGGATCACTGTAATCGCACACTGGAATTAACACTGACGACCCAATGATCGTATGGCTAGACACAAAATTAGAATTTATTCCCAAAACTGAGATTTTCCAAGCGACTTTGAAATATATCATCACAACAATTTTCAACGATTTTCACTGAATTAACGAATACACGAATCCACTTTAATGCACTGCACTTCACTTCACTTGAAACAGTGGACCACTCACCTTGGTAATTCTCCCAGAGAATTTATACTGCATACATGTACACAACTCCAGATATAAGAAATATAAAACAAATACTTAGAAAATAATAACACTTATATACGAAAATTACCTAACAGGGGGAATACTTAACTAACTAAGAAGGGACGCTTAACCTGAAAGGGAACTTAATATACAGGGAACTTAATGTAGTACTTAAGGAGATCTCGATTTAACCTATAACCGTCCCGTCCCGGCCCGCCCTGTCGTTTTACTCTCGGTACCACTCCACCAATATCCCGACAGTACCAAATAAATCCTGTCCTTCGCGGTCAACGGTTAGACTAGATAGCGGAACACCGACGGATCTAACTGTCCGACACCACCGTAATTCCGTTGCTAGACAATCTACTACGCCATCCCTCAGTAACTCTCGGCCTTCATGGTTGTACCGTAGAAATCTAGCGATTGGGTCGCCTAACACGCCCTCGGGGATAAATAATTAGCGTCCTAATACTTCCCCGCTCAGACAATTCGAAACCTAGAATTGTTGTTGCAAAACCACCATGCAACACCCTTGTCCGTAGTTGCAGAGGGTCGAGAAAAAGTACCCTGTCCAACTACCCAGGCGGCCTCCACACTTAACTGCCTGCTAGCGCACTTAAGTGCCTGTAATAACCTTACCAGCCTCTCAAGACCCTAGAATCGCCTACTCTATGCGAATCGCACCACATAGGATTACCGTCGACTCTATCTCATGGCCCCGGCTGCACTCACCACACAGCATAACCGAACGGACAGACGTGAGGCTTCAATAATCGTCAAGAAATTATTGAACACCGCTGCTACCATTGTAATGTTTACGTTTGCTATACCATTGTAATACCCGTTATATTACCCTTGTAATATATCGTAAGATCTTTATTGTAATACCCTGCCCACACTTAAAAACCAGCAAACACTAATAACGGACCAGTATGAACCCTCGCTGGACTGTCACGAATATACGCTGGATATTAAATGAGGAATATCACCAGG
>WNGS01167040.1:78610-142620 GCA_020271785.1 Procambarus virginalis | reverse complement strand
TCTGTTCTAGGAGGGATACTCTCTCCTCACCTGCCTCTCTGTCTGTTCTAGGAGGGATACTCTCCCCTCGCCTGCCTCTCTGTTCTAAGAGGGATACTCCCCCCCCCTCACCTGCCTCTCTGTCTGTTCTAGGAGGGATACTCTTCCCTTGCCTGCCTCTGTCTGTTCTAGGAGTAGGGAGTAGTTTTAGGAGGGATACTCTCCCCTCACCTGCCTCTCTGTCTGTTCTAGGAGGGATACTCTCCTCACCTGCCTCTCTGTCTGTTCTAGGAGGGATACTCCCCCCTCACCTGCCTCTCTGTCTGTTCTAGGAGGGATACTCTCCTCACCTGCCTCTCTGTCTGTTCTAGGAGGGATACTCCCCCCCTCACCTGCCTCTCTGTCTGTTCTAGGAGGGATACTCTCCTCACCTGCCTCTCTGTCTGTTCTAGGAGGGATACTCCCCCCCTCACCTGCCTCTCTGTCTGTTCTAGGAGGGATACTCTCCTCACCTGCCTCTGTCTGTTCTAGGAGGGATACTCCCCCCTCACCTGCAAATGTCTGTTCTAGGAGGGATACTCTCCCCTCACCTGCCTCTCTGTCTGTTTTAGGAGGGATACTCTCCCCTCACCTGCCTCTCTGTCTGTTTTAGGAGGGATACTCTCCCCTTACCTGCCTCTCTGTCTGTTCTAGGAGGGATATTCTCCCCCCACCTGCCTCTCTGTCTGTTTTAGGAGGGATACTCTCCCCTCACCTGCCTCTCTGTCTGTTTTAGGAGGGATACTCTCCCCTTACCTGCCTCTCTGTCTGTTCTAGGAGGGATACTCTCCCCTCACCTGTCTCTCTGTCTGTTTTAGGAGGGATACTCTCCCCCCACCTGCCTCTCTGTCTGTTTTAGGAGGGATACTCTCCCCTCACATGCCTCTCTGTCTGTTTTAGGAGGGATACTCTCCCCTTACCTGCCTCTCTGTCTGTTCTAGGAGGGATACTCTCCCCTCACCTGCCTCTCTGTCTGTTTTAGGAGGGATACTCTCCCCTCACCTGCCTCTCTGTCTGTTCTAGGAGGGATACTCTCCCCTCACCTGCCTCTCTGTCTGTTTTAGGAGGGATACTCTCCCCTCACCTGCCTCTCTGTCTGTTCTAGGAGGGATACTCTCCCCTCACCTGCCTCTCTGTCTGTTTTAGGAGGGATACTCTCCCCTCACCTGCCTCTCTGTCTGTTCTAGGAGGGATACTCTCCTCACCTGCCTCTGTCTGTTCTAGGAGGGATACTCTCCCCCCACCTGCCTCTCTGTCTGTTTTAGGAGGGATACTCTCCCCTCACCTGCCTCTCTGTCTGTTTTAGGAGGGATACTCTCCCCTTACCTGCCTCTCTGTCTGTTCTAGGAGGGATACTCTCCCCTCACCTGCCTCTCTGTCTGTTCTAGGAGGGATACTCCCCCCTCACCTGCCTCTCTGTCTGTTTTAGGAGGGATACTCTCCCCTCACCTTAACTAACAAATATGACAGGTGTAAACAAAAAACATTGAGACAGTTCAGATGCAAATTACATTGGTGATTATTGCCGACAATTGCGTCAATTGGAATGTGAATGTTGTAACATTTTCCGTTAAGCAGACATTGTAAGCTGGTGATGTTGTGTTGGGTATGTAAGCCGGTCAGCGTCACGGCTGCTTGGTGACGCTACACTATCAGGCAGCGTCACGCCTGCTTGGTGACGCTACACTACCAGGCAGCGTCACGGCTGCTTGGTGACGCTACACTACCAGGCAGCGTCACGGCTGCTTGGTGACGCTACACTACCAGGCAGCGTCACGGCTGCTTGGTGACGCTACACTACCAGGCAGCGTCACAGCTGCTTGGTGACGCAACACAACAGATGTCTGCCTTACGTCTTCTACTTGAGTAATAAAATAATATATTTAGTGTAACTTAGATAACTAAGAACAAGATGTGTAGGTGACGTACCCATTGATGGTGAAGCGAGGGTGAGGTGCGTGACGGAAGGCCTCCAGCACGGCCTCCGTGGCCGCCTGCCTCACCTCCACAGTGAAGGTCTGGTCGAGGCCTCCGTCGCGCCCAGCCTCACACACCAACACCACGGAGCTCAGCGCCATCGTTTCCTCCCGCTCCACCTCGCACTCCGACACCGACTCCGGCTTGGCTGTCAAGTGGGTGTCAGTATTACTCATCAACCTCACACTCATCACCATCAAAATTCACTCTATTTGCAATAATAATAATAATAATATTAAAGGTTTAATAAATATATGACACTGTCAACCCAACCATCAACTCTGAACTGTGTGTGTGTTGGGTATGTAAGCCATTGCACACCCAACAGTTCTGGGTTGGTCAAATTTGGTCCACCATGGCCGAGTCAGTTAAGGTGGGCCTCTGGGAGTCACCAGGTCGTGAGTTCAAGAGAGTGTAGTAGCTACATGTCAGCTCCATAGCTTCACTCAAACCAACAGAGGGACTGGTCTGGGGTAAGGTATGTACACAGGCTTGTTGGCGACGCCAGAGATCAAATAGAAAAGCGTCCCGGGGTCACATTTAGACCCCCACGATGATTTTGGCACTGCCAGACAGTACACCAACTAAAATAATAAATAGAAATAAAAATGTAACATATTTAGATATATAGACCATTATTCTTCAAAATTTGATGAATAATGGGAGAATTAATATACTCTGATTTCTCATGCTTAAACTAAGGCCATATTCTCATAAAAAATTAAATTATATTCTGAAGTTTATCGCTCCTCTCCCTTGCAGAACAGAACCAACTCAGAAATTCGAAAGGATGAACAGGGAAGCCGGTCGGCTGAGCGGACAGCACGCGGGACTTGGGATCCTGTGGTCCTGGGTTCGATCCCAGGCGCCGGCGAGAAACAATGGGCAGAGTTTCTTTCACCCTATTACCTAGGGTGAAATTATTTCTGTTACCTAGCAGTAAAATAGGTACCTGGGTGTTAGTCAGCTGTCACGGGCTGCTTCCTGGGGGTGGAGGCCTGGTCGAGGAACGGGCCGCGGGGACACTAAAAGCCCCGAAATCATCTCAAGATAACCTCAAGATAATTATATGTTGTCTGACTGTTGTGTGAATGTCAATTAATACTATTGTTTTTATTATGCTATTGGTAATATTGTAAGATAGAGGCATAGGAATAGATGAATGGATTGAAGATGGGTATAGATGGATGTATAGATACATGAACAGATAGGCTAATCAGCACTGTGGAGAAATTCACCACACCTCAGTGAATGGGTACCTGGTTGTTAAACGATTTGACGGGTCATATTCCAGGAAAAATTTGTGTTACGGACCTGCCCGAAACGCTGTGCATGCTCATGGCTTTACAAGAATGTCAGACCTCTTATATATATAAATAAATAAATAAACAAAAGGTATTATGTTTTTTCATCATTTCTCACTGCTAAGCTTCTCTGGTGAGAGGAGCTTAGCGGTGAGAAAGACCGTACAAGTGGTTGGGCACCATTCCCTACCCCCGTCCCATCCCAAATCCTTATCCTGACCCCTTCCAAGTGCTATATTCGTCGTAATTGATTGGCACTTTCCCTGGCTAGTTCCCTTCCCTTCTCTCACCAGCAACCACACAAACCTCAATGTTGTCAACTATATTCACTGATATTCTTTATAAGAGAGAGATACCAGCACCACCAGATACCTGTCCCTAGGAAGAGAGCACCACCAGATACCTGTCCCTGGGAAGAGAGCACCACCAGATACCTGTCCCTGGGAAGACAGCACCACCAGTTCTCATCCACCGTCACTGGACGTCTAGCAAGGAGCCCGTCGAAGGCCTCATCCCAGAGGAGCTCTTAGTAGCGTGCTGTCTTCAGGTGTAATTATGATCACGCAAAATACATTTTTCTTCACCTATGATGTGTTGGTTATAAGAGATTATTTCTCAATGTGAAGATTTTAGGTGAGGCCGAGATACTGAATCGTCACTCCTGGATTATTGTGAAGGTCTTAGGAGGGAGTCAGAGGGACCAGCCGGGCACTGTCATTAGAAATGAGGAAATGAGAGGCACACTGGTCTCACTCTGCTGGACATCTTGTGGTGATGAGAGGCACACGGGTGTCACCCTCTGCTGGACACCTCGTGGTGAGGAGAGTATTGCTAATGTATGTCTAATATACCTATGTATATCATATTTCTGTACCATAAGTACTTGTCATGTATTTGTGGATAGAGAGTGGAAGTGTAGTGAGTAGCAGTAGCCTAATGTCATGTAGATTGGAAAACACCATTATGTGCTTGTATTATGGAATGCTACATATTGCTGTATAGGACATGCTTTGGGTATTATGATGTAAAATGTATACATTAAGGTATCTGGTGTATTATTAGCACGTTCATTGTGTAATATCCATGTCATTATTGTTCATTGTGTTGTCCTCGTGTCATATTAGTAATTTATATTCTGGTACAGTGAGATGTATACCACAGAGACAAGGTTTTGTGACTTATTTTGGTATATTATGACTTATATCGTATTCATGTATACTTATGTATAACAGATGACCGGTAACGTCTTGAAATCCTCCCTTGACCTCCTCCCATCCCCCCCTTCCCCCCTTGTATCGCCCCCAGCCAGTGTTACCATGTCTTGCCAATATGAATTCCCTGTTGACTTATTTCTATATCATGATATAATTTATTATAGTGATTTATTGATAGTATTATTATGTAAGGTTGTGTATTATAACCCTTGTGGAGTTCTATTATGAATTAGAGGTTATTTACTGAGAAATGTCTGTATATGAGCTTGTGATATTCGAAAGAGGAGAGTCAGCTGGGTTGTGGATTTGGAAACAGTGTCGCTCTCTGCCTGCTGGGCTCCTGGGCGGTCACTACTCTTTGAACTTCCTAGTCGGGTGAATGTATGTCGATCTGGTCCGGGTTTAGTGGCCTTATTTGTGTTAATTGACTGCTAGGATATTTAATGTTAAACAGTAGTGTTTACCATGGATCATTTCTATTGTTGTACATGATTTATACCAGGTGGTAGGTGCTTTTATATGTATTATTGAGGTGGGTACCTGAGGATCTTAAGTGATACCATTGTGCTGGGTATGATATTGATTCCTCAACCTCATTTGTTATAGATTGTGACACCACCGTCCTGTATTGGTACTATCAGCATAATAGACGCTAGTGTCCCACTGTGCCAGGATAGAGCCTGGTGCCAGCTAGTGCTGAGTGTATGCAGTTTCGAGACCTGTTGATGATCATGTAAAGCTTTAAGAAGCTGGATAAAGTAATAGAATGTGAGTTATAACGACTGTAGTTTTCTTATGGTGTTATGGTGACTTATGTTATATGCCCCAGTAAACTGGAATATTTTTTGCTAGATTTTTTAATCCCTTAGACACCTGTTGATATTGGCCCAGGCTATGTTTTCCAGCCATGGTGTAGGTTCACTAACCTATAATATTATATGGGGCCCATAACAGTCCTCGCTGGTGATGACCGTGTCCTCGCTGGTAATGACCGTGTCCTCGCTGGTGATGACCGTGTCCTCGCTGATGATGACCGTGTCCTCGCTGGTGATGACCGTGTCCTCGCTGGTGATGACCGTGTCCTCGCTGGTGATGACTGTGTCCTCGCTGGTGATGACCGTGTCCTCGCTGGTGATGACCGTGTCCTCGCTGGTGATGACCGTGTCCTCGCTGGTGATGACCGTGTCCTCGCTGGTGATGACTGTGTCCTCGCTGGTGATGACCGTGTCCTCGCTGGTGATGACCGTGTCCTCGCTGGTGATGACTGTGTCCTCGCTGGTGATGACTGTGTCCTCGCTGGTGATGACTGTGTCCTCGCTGGTGATGACTGTGTCCTCGCTGGTGATGACCGTGTACTCGCTGGTGATGACCGTGTCCTCGCTGGTGATGACAGTGTCCTCGCTGGTGATGACCGTGTCCTCGCTGGTGATGACCGTGTCCTCGCTGGTGATGACCGTGTCCTCGCTGGTGATGACCGTGTCCTCGCTGGTGATGACTGTGTCCTCGCTGGTGATGACTGTGTCCTCGCTGGTGATGACTGTAATCACAAATATACTCTCTCCCTTATATAACTTTTTTCTTGTTATTGCTCTGATTTTGGAAGTTTGGGAAACGATGTTACCGTTGGTACCGTGTTTCAGGCACGACTGGGAAGACGTACTTGGTTGTCCTCTCTGTGAAAATTATTTGTGCCTTTAAAAGCTGAAAACGTTGATGTTTTGTCTCTCATGGCAAGGATGGCGAGACATGTGTTACCAAACAGCAAAAAGTTTTTGCAAAGCTTGGGTCGCTCCAGAAGAGTCGTTAACCTTTTTCAGGAGGTCGTAGAGTTTGGTTGGTACTCTGGGCCAGGCTGCTTGCTGGCAGTGTGGCAAAGATCTAGCTCATGTCGTCTGGATAGTTTCTTGGAGGTTATCTCTTCAAATTAAGCTGTTGGAGGTGGCTTTCCTAACTGTTGGTGAGGCCTGAGGGTTGGTACTCTCCCTGGGAGGGCGATGGGGACTCCTAAACCTTTCTTGTATGTGGAAATGATTGTGAGCATGACACTTACTCGCGAGGGTTCATTACTTGTTACACACTCATGACGTATTGGTCAGTCGCATGACGTCTCCCGCTGATTGATGTCTCCTCTGCACTTGGGACGCCACGTTGTGACCTGTGTCACTGTTGGTGCTGTGACCTGTGTCACTGTTGGTGCTGTGACCTGTGTCACTGTCGGTGCTGTGACATTTGTCACTGTTGGTGCTGTGACCTGTGTCACTGTTGCTGCTGTGACCTGTGTCACTGTCGGTGCTGTGACCTGTGTCACTGTTGCTGCTGTGACATGTGTCAATGTTGGTGCTGTGACCTGTGTCACTGTTGGTGCTTTGACCTGTGTCACTGTTGGTGCTGTGACCTGTGTCTCTGTTGCTGCTGTGACCTGTGTCACTGTTGGTGCTGTGACCTGTGTCACTGTTGGTGCTGTGACCTGTGTCACTGTTGGTGCTGTGACCTGTCACTGTTGCTGCTGTGACCTGTGTCACTGTTGGTGCTGTGACCTGTGTCACTGTTGGTGCTGTGACCTGTGTCACTGTTGCTGCTGTGACCTGTGTCACTGTTGGTGCTGTGACCTGTGTCACTGTTGGTGCTGTGACCTGTGTCACTGTTGCTGCTGTGACCTGTGTCACTGTTGGTGCTGTGACCTGTGTCACTGTTGCTGCTGTGACCTGTGTCACTGTTGGTGCTGTGACCTGTGTCACTGTTGGTGCTGTGACCTGTGTCACTGTTGGTGCTTTGACCTGTGTCACTGTTGGTGCTGTGACCTGTGTCACTGTTGCTGCTGTGACCTGTGTCACTGTTGCTGCTGTGACCTGTGTCACTGTTGGTGCTGTGACCTGTGTCACTGTTGCTGCTGTGACCTGTGTCACTGTTGGTGCTGTGACCTGTTTCACTGTTGGTGCTGTGACCTGTTTCACTGTTGGTGCTGTGACCTGTTTCACTGTTGGTGCTGTGACCTGTTTCACTGTTGGTGCTGTGACCTGTGTCACTGCTGGTTGCCAGGTTGTCCTCGCTTGCTCTCTCTCTCTCTCAACACATATTTGTTGGCAAAGGACTAGAGCCTGACCTATCCCGACGCGATAATAGCGGCGGCTCTAACACAGGTGGGACATGGAGAGAAATGTATATAGAGCCAGGGACAGGAACAAGGTGGTCGCCAAGCTCTTCTGCAAGGAATATATATACATTACTTGCAGCATTTATGCAAAATAAAATTATTATATTGAAAATACTGGCAAGTATATTTATGATAATTAAAGAGTGGTTATGGACTATGGAGGCGCCTTTACAACACAAGACGGTCAGCCAGCAGCTTCTCCATCCGAGACTTATTACTCTCCACAACATCTCTTTCAGTTACTCCTCAACCAACTTTGAATTAGATCAAACTCAACGTAATACATAATCGACAATTGCAGGCAAATGAGCAGGAAAATGTTCCTCGGCCCGAATATACAGGTGTATTGTGTCTGAGGTAGCAAGGGTGTAGTGTGTCTGAGGCAGCAAGGGTGTATTGTGTCTGAGGCAGCCAGGGTGTATTGTGTCTGAGGCAGCCAGGGTGTAGAGTGTCTGAGGCAGCCAGGGTGTATTGTCTGAGCCAGCCAGGGTGTATTGTGTCTGAGGCAGCCAGGGTGTAGAGTGTCTGAGGCAGCCAGGGTGTAGAGTGTCTGAGGCAGCCAGGGTGTATTGTGTCTGAGGCAGCCAGGGTGTATTGTGTCTGAGACAGCAAGGGTGAAGTGTATCTGAGGCAGCAAGGGTGTATTGTGTCTGAGACAGCCAGGTTGTAGTGTGTCTGAGGCAGCCAGGGTGTATTGTGTCTGAGGCAGCCAGGGTGTAGTGTGTCTGAGGCAGCCAGGGTGTATTGTGTCTGAGGCAGCAAGGGTGTATTGTGTCTGAGGCAGCAAGGGTGAAGTGTGTCTGAGGCAGCCAGGGTGTATTGTGTCTGAGGCAGCCAGGGTGTATTGTGTCTGAGGCAGCCAAGGTGTATTGTGTCTGAGGCAGCCAGGGTGTAGTGTGTCTGAGGCAGCCAGGGTGTATTGTGTATGAGCCAGCCAGGGTGAAGTGTGTCTGAGGCAGCAAGGGTGTATTGTGTCTGAGGCAGCAAGGGTGAAGTGTGTCTGAGGCAGCAAGGGTGTATTGTGTCTGAGGCAGCCAGGGTGTAATGTATCTGAGGCAGCCAGGGTGTATTGTGTCTGAGGCAGCAAGGGTGTATTGTGTCTGAGACAGCAAGGGCGTATTGTGTCTTAGGCAGCCAGGGTGTATTGTGTATGAGCCAGACAGGGTGTATTGTGTATGAGCCAGACAGGGTGTATTGTGTCTGAGCCAGCCAGGGTGTATTGTGTCTGAGCCAGCCAGGGTGTATTGTGTCTGAGCCAGCCAGGGTGTATTTTGTCTGAGCCAGCCAGGGTGTATTGTGTCTGAGCCAGCCAGGGTGTATTGTGTCTGAGCCAGCCAGGGTGTATTGTGTCTGAGCCAGCCAGGGTGTAGTGTGTCTGAGGCAGCAAGGGTGTAGTGTGTCTGAGGCAGCAAGGGTGAAGTGTGTCTGAGGCAGCAAGGGTGTATTGTGTCTGAGGCAGCAAGGGTGTATTGTGTCTGAGACAGCAAGGGTGTATTGTGTCTGAGGCAGCCAGGGTGTATTGTGTCTGAGGCAGCCAGGGTGTATTGTGTATGAGCCAGACAGGGTGTATTGTGTATGAGCCAGCCAGGGTGAAGTGTGTCAGAGCCAGCCAGGGTGTATTGTGTCTGAGGCAGCCAGGGTGTATTGTGTCTGAGAGAGCAAGGGTGTATTGTGTCTGAGGCAGCAAGGGAGTATTGTGTCTGAGGCAGCAAGGGTGTATTATGACTGAGGCAGCAAGGGTGTATTGTGTCTGAGGCAGCAAGGGTGTATTGTGTATGAGCCAGCCAGGGTGTATTGTGTATGAGCCAGCCAGGGTGTAATGTGTATGAGCCAGCCAGGGTGAAGTGTGTCTGAGGCAGCCAGGGTGTATTGTGTCTGAGGCAGCCAGGGTGTATTGTGTCTGAGGCAGCCAGGGTGTATTGTGTCTGAGGCAGCAAGGGTGTATTGTGTCTGAGGCAGCAAGGGTGTATTGTGTCTGAGGCAGCAAGGGTGTAGTGTGTCTGAGGCAGCAAGGGTGTAGTGTGTCTGAGCCAGCCAGGGTGTAGTGTTTCTGAGCCAGCCAGGGTGTAGTGTGTCTGAGGCAGCAAGGGTGTAGTGTGTCTGAGGCAGCAAGGGTGTAGTGTGTCTGAGCCAGCCAGGGTGTAGTGTGTCTGAGGCAGCAAGGGTGTATTGTGTCTGAGGCAGCAAGGGTGAAGTGTGTCTGAGGCAGCCAGGGTGTATTGTGTCTGAGGCAGCAAGGGTGTATTGTGACTGAGGCAGCAAGGGTGAAGTGTGTCTGAGGCAGCCAGGGTGTATTGTGTCTGAGGCAGCCAGGGTGTATTGTGTCTGAGGCAGCCAAGGTGTATTGTGTCTGAGGCAGCCAGGGTGTAGTGTGTCTGAGGCAGCCAGGGTGTATTGTGTATGAGCCAGCCAGGGTGAAGTGTGTCTGAGGCAGCAAGGGTGTATTGTGTCTGAGGCAGCAAGGGTGAAGTGTGTCTGAGGCAGCAAGGGTGTATTGTGTCTGAGGCAGCCAGGGTGTAATGTATCTGAGGCAGCCAGGGTGTATTGTGTCTGAGGCAGCAAGGGTGTATTGTGTCTGAGACAGCAAGGGTATTGTGTCTTAGGCAGCCAGGGTGTATTGTGTATGAGCCAGACAGGGTGTATTGTGTATGAGCCAGACAGGGTGTATTGTGTCTGAGCCAGCCAGGGTGTATTGTGTCTGAGCCAGCCAGGGTGTATTGTGTCTGAGCCAGCCAGGGTGTATTTTGTCTGAGCCAGCCAGGGTGTATTGTGTCTGAGCCAGCCAGGGTGTATTGTGTCTGAGCCAGCCAGGGTGTATTGTGTCTGAGCCAGCCAGGGTGTAGTGTGTCTGAGGCAGCAAGGGTGTAGTGTGTCTGAGGCAGCAAGGGTGAAGTGTGTCTGAGGCAGCAAGGGTGTATTGTGTCTGAGGCAGCAAGGGTGTATTGTGTCTGAGACAGCAAGGGTGTATTGTGTCTGAGGCAGCCAGGGTGTATTGTGTCTGAGGCAGCCAGGGTGTATTGTGTATGAGCCAGACAGGGTGTATTGTGTATGAGCCAGCCAGGGTGTAGTGTGTCAGAGCCAGCCAGGGTGTATTGTGTCTGAGGCAGCCAGGGTGTATTGTGTCTGAGACAGCAAGGGTGTATTGTGTCTGAGGCAGCAAGGGTGTATTGTGTCTGAGGCAGCAAGGGTGTATTGTGACTGAGGCAGCAAGGGTGTATTGTGTCTGAGGCAGCAAGGGTGTATTGTGTATGAGCCAGCCAGGGTGTATTGTGTATGAGCCAGCCAGGGTGTAATGTGTATGAGCCCAGCCAGGGTGAAGTGTGTCTGAGGCAGCCAGGGTGTATTGTGTCTGAGGCAGCCAGGGTGTATTGTGTCTGAGGCAGCCAGGGTGTATTGTGTCTGAGGCAGCAAGGGTGTATGTGTCTGAGGCAGCAAGGCTGTATTGTGTCTGAGGCAGCAAGGGTGTAGTGTGTCTGAGGCAGCAGGGTGTAGTGTGTCTGAGCCAGCCAGGGTGTAGTGTGTCTGAGCCAGCCAGGGTGTAGTGTGTCTGAGGCAGCAAGGGTGTAGTGTGTCTGAGGCAGCAAGGGTGTAGTGTGTCTGAGCCAGCCAGGGTGTAGTGTGTCTGAGGCAGCAAGGGTGTATTGTGTCTGAGGCAGCAAGGGTAGTGTGTCTGAGGCAGCAAGGTGTATTGTGTCTGAGGCAGCAAGGGTGTATTGTGTCTGAGGCAGCAAGGGTGTATTGTGTCTGAGGCAGCCAGGGTGTATTGTGTCTGAGGCAGCCAGGGTGTATTGTGTCTGAGCCAGCCAGGGTGTAGTGTGTCTGAGGCAGCCAGGGTGTAGTGTGTCTGAGGCAGCAAGGGTGTAGTGTGTCTGAGGCAGCAAGGGTGTAGTGTGTCTGAGGCAGCAAGGGTGTAGTGTGTCTGAGGCAGCAAGGNCTTCTGTCTGTTCTAGGAGGATACTCTCTCCTCACCTGCCTCTCTGTCTGTTCTAGGAGGGATACTCTCCCCTCACCTGCCTCTGTCTGTTCTAGGGTTCTAGGAGGGATACTCTCTCCTCACCTGCCTCTCTGTCTGTTCTAGGAGGGATACTCTCTCCTCACCTGCCCTCTCTGTCTGTTCTAGGAGGGATACTCTCCTCACCTGCCTCTGTTCTAGGAGGGATACTCTCCCCTCGCCTGCCTCTCTGTCTGTTCTAAGAGGGATACTCTCCCCTCACCTGCCTCTCTGTCTGTTCTAGGAGGGATACTCTCCTCTCACCTGCCTCTGTTCTAGGAGGGATACTCTCCCCTCACCTGCCTCTGTCTGTTCTAGGAGGGATACTCTCCCCTCACCTGCCTCTCTGTCTGTTCTAGGGTTCTAGGAGGGATACTCTCTCCTCACCTGCCTCTCTGTCTGTTCTAGGAGGGATACTCTCCCTCACCTGCCTCTCTGTCTGTTCTAGGAGGGATACTCTCCCCTCACCTGCCTCTCTGTCTGTTCTAGGAGGGATACTCTCCCTCACCTGCCTCTCTGTCTGTTCTAGGAGGGATACTCTCCCCTCACCTGCCTCTGTCTGTTCTAGGAGGGATACTCCCCCCTCACCTGCCTCTCTCTGTTCTAGGAGGGATACTCTCCCCTCACCTGCCTCTCTGTCTGTTCTAGGAGGGATACTCTCCCTCACCTGCCTCTCTGTCTGTTCTAGGAGGGATACTCTCCCCTCACCTGCCTCTCTGTCTGTTCTAGGAGGGATACTCTCCCCTCACCTGCCTCTGTCTGTTCTAGGAGGGATACTCTCCCCTCACCTGCCTCTCTGTCTGTTCTAGGAGGGATACTCTCCCCTCACCTGCCTCTCTGTCTGTTCTAGGAGGGATACTCTCCCCTCACCTGCCTCTGTCTGTTCTAGGAGGGATACTCTCCCCTCACCTGCCTCTCTGTCTGTTCTAGGAGGGATACTCCCCCTCACCTGCCTCTCTGTTCTAGGAGGGATACTCTCCTCACCTGCCTCTCTGTCTGTTCTAGGAGGGATACTCTCCCCTCACCTGCCTCTCTGTCTGTTTTAGGAGGGATACTCTCCCCTCACCTGCCTCTCTGTCTGTTCTAGGAGGGATACTCTCCTCACCTGCCTCTGTCTGTTCTAGGAGGGATACTCTCCCCTCACCTGCCTCTCTGTCTGTTCTAGGAGGGATACTCTCCCCTCACCTGCCTCTCTGTCTGTTCTAGGAGGGATACTCTCCCCTCACCTGCCTCTGTCTGTTCTAGGAGGGATACTCTCCCCTTACCTGCCTCTCTGTCTGTTCTAGGAGGGATACTCTCCCCTCACCTGCCTCTCTGTCTGTTCTAGGAGGGATACTCTCCCCTTACCTGCCTCTCTGTCTGTTCTAGGAGGATACTCTCCCTCACCTGCCTCTCTGTCTGTTCTAGGAGGGATACTCTCCCCTCACCTTAACTAACAAATATGACAGGTGTAAACATAAAACATTGAGACAGTTCTGATGCAAATTACATTGGGATTATTGCCGACAATTGCGTCAATTGGAATGTGAATGTTGTAACATTTTCCGTTAGCAGACATTGTAAGCTGGTGATGTTGTGTTGGGTATGTAAGCCGGTCAGCGTCACGGCTGCTTGGTGACGCTACACTATCAGGCAGCGTCACAGCTGCTTGGTGACGCTACACTATCAGGCAGCGTCACGGCTGCTTGGTGACGCTACACTATCAGGCAGCGTCACGGCTGCTTGGTGACGCTACACTACCAGGCAGCTTCACGGCTGCTTGGTGACGCTACACTACCGGCAGCGTCACGGCTGCTTGGTGACGCTACACTATCAGGCAGCGTCACGGCTGCTTGGTGACGCTACACTACCAGGCAGCGTCACGGCTGCTTGGTGACGCTACACTACCAGGCAGCGTCACGGCTGCTTGGTGACGCTACACTACCAGGCAGCGTCACGGCTGCTTGGTGACGCTACACTACCAGGCAGCGTCACAGCTGCTTGGTGACGCAACACAGCAGATGTCTGCCTTACGTCTTCTACTTGAGTAATAAAATAATATATTTAGTGTAACTTAGATAACTAAGAACAAGATGTGTAGGTGACGTACCCATTGATGGTGAAGCGAGGGTGAGGTGCGTGACGGAAGGCCTCCAGCACGGCCTCCGTGGCCGCCTGCCTCACCTCCACAGTGAAGGTCTGGTCGAGGCCTCCGTCGCGCCCAGCCTCACACACCAACACCACGGAGCTCAGCGCCATCGTCTCCTCCCGCTCCACTTCGCACTCCGACACCGACTCCGGCTTGGCTGTCAAGTGGGTGCGTTACTCATCATTACGGGCATTACTCATCAACCTCACACTCATCACCATCAAAATTCACTCTATTTGCACTAATAATAATAATAATAATAAAGGTTTAATAAATATATGACACTGTCAACCCAACCATCAACTCTGAACTGTGTGTGTGTTGGGTATGTAAGCTATTGCACACCCAACAGTTCTGGGTTGGTCAAATTTGGTCCACCATGGCCGAGTCAGTTAAGGTGGGCCTCTGGGAGTCACCAGGTCGTGAGTTCAAGAGAGTGTAGTAGCTACATGTCAGCTCCATAGCTTCACTCAAACCAACAGAGGGACTGGTCTGGGGTAAGGTATGTACACAGGCTTGTTGGCGACGCCAGAGATCAAATAGAAAAGCGTCCCGGGGACACATTTAGACCCCCACGATGATTTTGGCACTGCCAGACAGTACACCAACTAAAATAATAAATAGAAATAAAAATGTAACATATTTAGATATATAGACCATTATTCTTCAAAATTTGATGAATAATGGGAGAATTAATATACTCTGATTTCTCATGCTTAAACTAAGGCCATATTCTCATAAAAAATTAAATTATATTCTGAAGTTTATCGCTCCTCTCCCTTGCAGAACAGAACCAACTCAGAAATTCGAAAGGATGAACAGGGAAGCCGGTCGGCCGAGCGGACAGCACGCAGGACTTGGGATCCTGTGGTCCTGGGTTCGATCCCAGGCGCCGGCGAGAAACAATGGGCAGAGTTTCTTTCACCCTATGCCCCTGTTACCTAGCAGTAAAATAGGTACCTGGGTGTTAGTCAGCTGTCACGGGCTGCTTCCTGGGGGTGGAGGCCTGGTCGAGGAACGGGCCGCGGGGACACTAAAAGCCCCGAAATCATCTCAAGATAACCTCAAGATAATTATATGTTGTCTGACTGTTGTGTGAATGTCAATTAATACTATTGTTCTTATTATGCTATTGGTAATATTGTAAGATAGAGGCATAGGAATAGATGAATGGATTGAAGATGGGTATAGATGGATGTATAGATACATGAACAGATAGGCTAATCAGCACTGTGGAGAAATTCACCACACCTCAGTGAATGGGTACCTGGTTGTTAAACGATTTGACGGGTCATATTCCAGGAAAAATTTGTGTTACGGACCTGCCCGAAACGCTGTGCATGCTCATGGCTTTACAAGAATGTCAGACCTCTTATATATATAAATAAATAAATAAACAAAAGGTATTATGTTTTTTCATCATTTCTCACTGCTAAGCTTCTCTGGTGAGAGGAGCTTAGCGGTGAGAAAGACCGTACAAGTGGTTGGGCACCATTCCCTACCCCCGTCCCATCCCAAATCCTTATCTTGACCCCTTCCAAGTGCTATATACGTCGTAATTGATTGGCACTTTCCCTGGCTAGTTCCCTTCCCTTCTCTCACCAGCAAACCACACAAACCTCAATGTTGTCAACTATATTCACTGATATTCTTTATAAGAGAGAGATACCAGCACCACCAGATACCTTTCCCTAGGAAGAGAGCACCACCAGATACCTGTCCCTGGGAAGAGAGCACCACCAGATACCTGTCCCTGGGAAGAGAGCACCACCAGATACCTGTCCCTGGGAAGAGAGCACCACCAGATACCTGTCCCTGGGAAAACAGCACCACCAGTCCTCATCCACCGTCACTGGACGTCTAGCAAGGAGCCCGTCGAAGGCCTCATCCCAGAGGAGCTCTTAGTAGCGTGCTGTCTTCAGGTGTAATTATGATCACGCAAAATACATTTTTCTTCACCTATGATGTGTTGGTTATAAGAGATTATTTCTCAATGTGAAGATTTTAGGTGAGGCCGAGATACTGAATCGTCACTCCTGGATTATTGTGAAGGTCTTAGGAGAGAGTCAGAGGGACCAGCCGGGCACTGTCATTAGATATTGGAGGAAATGAGAGGCACACTGGTCTCACTCTGCTGGACATCTTGTGGTGATGAGAGGCACACGGGTGTCACCCTCTGCTGGACACCTCGTGGTGAGGAGAGTATTGCTAATGTATGTCTAATATACCTATGTATATCATATTTCTGTACCATAAGTACTTGTCATGTATTTGTGGATAGAGAGTGGAAGTGTAGTGAGTAGCAGTAGCCTAATGTCATGTAGATTGGAAAACACCATTATGTGCTTGTATTATGGAATGCTACATATTGCTGTATAGGACATGCTTTGGGTATTATGATGTAAAATGTATACATTAAGGTATCTGGTGTATTATTAGCACGTTCATTGTGTAATATCCATGTCATTATTGTTCATTGTGTTGTCCTCGTGTCATATTAGTAATTTATATTCTGGTACAGTGAGATGTATACCACAGAGACAAGGTTTTGTGACTTATTTTGGTATATTATGCTTTATATCGTATTCATGTATACTTATGTATAACAGATGACCGGTAACGTCTTGAAATCCTCCCTTTACCTCCCCCATCCCCCCCTTCCCCCCTTGTATCGCCCCCAGCCAGTGTTACCATGTCTTGCCAATATGAATTCCCTGTTGACTTATTTCTATATCATGATATAATTTATTATAGTGATTTATTGATAGTATTATTATGTAAGGTTGTGTATTATAACCCTTGTGGAGTTCTATTATGAATTAGAGGTTATTTACTGAGAAATGTCTGTATATGAGCTTGTGATATTCGAAAGAGGAGAGTCAGCTGGGTTGTGGATTTGGAAACAGTGTCGCTCTCTGCCTGCTGGGATCCTGGGCGGTCACTACTCTTTGCAGCCCGTCCTCCAAACAAAGATCCAAAGTGATTCCATGCACCCGCCAAACCCCTGTTTATGAATGAAAAGCGGTTTACACGACTCACAACTGCTGACGTTCGAACATATCCGGAACAAGTGCTTCACTGACGAATTTTGTTCGAACCACAACGCTGTAAATGCTTCATCCACGTACTACAAATACAAATAATCGCCAGCAGAACCTAAACACCTGACCTAACCTAACCTATGCCTATTTATACACAATATGCTAATATATTATAATGTTAATTTATTCTTGAGAAAATTCCCGTTTTGAATGAACAGCATGTTAAAATTTATGAATGCGTCTGTGGGGTCGACCGCTGAATGTAATGGACTTGAGTCGAGGATGGGTTGACTCTTTGAACTTCCTAGTCGGGTGAATGTATGTCGTTCTGGTCCGGGTTTAGTGGCCTTATTTGTGTTAATTGACTGCTAGGATATTTAATGTTAAACAGTAGTGTTTACCATGGATCATTTCTATTGTTGTACATGATTTATACCAGGTGGTAGGTGCTTTTATATGTATTATTGAGGTGGGTACCTGAGGACCTTAAGTGATACCATTGTGCCGTGTATGACATTGATTCCTCAACCTCATTTGTTATAGATTGTGACACCACCATCCTGTATTGGTACTATCAGCATAATAGACGCTAGTGTCCCACTGTGCCAGGATAGAGCCTGGTGCCAGCTAGTGCTGAGTGTATGCAGTTTCGAGACCTGTTGATGATAATGTAAAGCTTTAAGAAGCTGGATAAAGTAATAGAATGTGAGTTATAACGACTGTATTTTTCTTATGGTGTTATGGTGACTTATGTTATATGCCCCAGTAAACTGGAATATTTTTTGCTAGATTTTTAATCCCTTAGACACCTATTGATGTTGGCCCAGGCTATGTTTTCCAGCCATGGTGTAGGTTCACTAACCTATAATATTATATGGGGCCCATAACAGTCCTCGCTGGTGATGACCGTGTCCTCGCTGGTGATGACCGTGTCCTCGCTGGTGATGACCGTGTCCTCGCTGGTGATGACCGTGTCCTCGCTGGTGATGACCGTGTCCTCGCTGGTGATGACCGTGTCCTCGCTGGTGATGACCGTGTCCTCGCTGGTGATGACCGTGTCCTCGCTGGTGATGACTGTGTCCTCGCTGGTGATGACCGTGTCCTCGCTGGTGATGACCGTGTCCTCGCTGGTGATGACTGTGTCCTCGCTGGTGATGACCGTGTCCTCGCTGGTGATGACCGTGACCTCGCTGGTGATGACTGTGTTCTCGCTGGTGATGACCGTGTCCTCGCTGGTGATGACTGTGTCCTCGCTGGTGATGACCGTGTCCTCGCTGGTGATGACCGTGTCCTCGCTGGTGATGACTGTGTCCTCGCTGGTGATGACCGTGTCCTCGCTGGTGATGACTGTGTCCTCGCTGGTGATGACTGTGTCCTCGCTGGTGATGACTGTAATCACAAATATACTCTCTCCCTTATATAACTTTTTTCTTGTTATTGCTCTGATTTGGAAGTTTGGGAAACGATGTTACCGTTGGTACCGTGTTTCAGGCACGACTGGGAAGACGTACTTGGTTGTCCTCTCTGTGAAAATTATTTGTGCCTTTAAAAGCTGAAAACGTTGATGTTTTGTCTCTCATGGCAAGGATGGCGAGACATGTGTTACCAAACAGCAAAAAGTTTTTGCAAAGCTTGGGTCGCTCCAGAAGAGTCGTTAACCTTTTTCAGGAGGTCGTAGAGTTTGGTTGGTACTCTGGGCCAGGCTGCTTGCTGGCAGTGTGGCAAAGATCTAGCTCACGTCGTCTGGATAGTTTCTTGGAGGTTATCTCTTCAAATTAAGCTGTTGGAGGTGGCTTTCCTAACTGTTGGTGAGGCCTGAGGGTTGGTACTCTCCCTGGGAGGGCGATGGGGACTCCTAAACCTTTCTTGTATGTGGAAATGATTGTGAGCATGACACTTACTCGCGAGGGTTCATTACTTGTTACACACTCATGACGTATTGGTCAGTCGCATGACGTCTCCCGCTGATTGATGTCTCCTCTGCACTTGGGACGCCACGTTGTGACCTGTGTCACTGTTGGTGCTGTGACCTGTGTCACTGTTGGTGCTGTGACCTGTGTCACTGTTGGTGCTGTGACCTGTGTCACTGTTGGTGCTGTGACCTGTGTCACTGTTGGTGCTGTGACCTGTGTCACTGTTGGTGCTGTGACCTGTGTCACTGTTGGTGCTGTGACCTGTGTCACTGTTGGTGCTGTGACCTGTGTCACTGTTGGTGCTGTGACCTGTGTCACTGTTGGTGCTGTGACCTGTGTCACTGTTGGTGCTGTGACCTGTGTCACTGTTGGTGCTGTGACCTGTGTCACTGTTGGTGCTGTGACCTGTGTCACTGTTGGTGCTGTGACCTGTGTCACTGTTGGTGCTGTGACCTGTCACTGTTGCTGCTGTGACCTGTGTCACTGTTGGTGCTGTGACCTGTGTCACTGTTGGTGCTGTGACCTGTGTCACTGTTGGTGCTGTGACCTGTGTCACTGTTGGTGCTGTGACCTGTGTCACTGTTGGTGCTGTGACCTGTGTCACTGTTGGTGCTGTGACCTGTGTCACTGTTGGTGCTGTGACCTGTGTCACTGTTGGTGCTGTGACCTGTGTCACTGTTGGTGCTGTGACCTGTGTCACTGTTGGTGCTGTGACCTGTGTCACTGTTGGTGCTGTGACCTGTGTCACTGTTGGTGCTGTGACCTGTGTCACTGTTGGTGCTGTGACCTGTGTCACTGTTGGTGCTGTGACCTGTGTCACTGTTGGTGCTGTGACCTGTGTCACTGTTGGTGCTGTGACCTGTGTCACTGTTGGTGCTGTGACCTGTGTCACTGTTGGTGCTGTGACCTGTGTCACTGTTGGTGCTGTGACCTGTGTCACTGTTGGTGCTGTGACCTGTGTCACTGTTGGTGCTTTGACCTGTGTCACTGTTGGTGCTGTGACCTGTGTCACTGTTGCTGCTGTGACCTGTGTCACTGTTGCTGCTGTGACCTGTGTCACTGTTGCTGCTGTGACCTGTGTCACTGTTGGTGCTGTGACCTGTGTCACTGTTGGTGCTGTGACCTGTTTCACTGTTGGTGCTGTGACCTGTTTCACTGTTGGTGCTGTGACCTGTTTCACTGTTGGTGCTGTGACCTGTGTCACAGTTGGTGCTGTGACCTGTTTCACTGTTGGTGCTGTGACCTGTTTCACTGTTGGTGCTGTGACCTGTTTCACTGTTGGTGCTGTGACCTGTGTCACTGTTGGTGCTGTGACATGTTTCACTGTTGGTGCTGTGACCTGTTTCACTGATGGTGCTGTGACCTGTTTCACTGTTGGTGCTGTGACCTGTGTCACTGTTGGTGCTGTGACCTGTGTCACTGCTGGTTGCCAGGTTGTCCTCGCTTGCTCTCTCTCTCTCTCAACCCATATTTGTTGGCAAAGAACTAGAGCCTGACCTATCCCGACGCGATAATAGCGGCGGCTCTAACACAGGTGGGACATGGAGAGAAATGTTTATAGAGCCAGGGACAGGAACAAGGTGGTCGCCAAGCTCTTCTGCAAGGAATATATATACATTACTTGCAGCATTTATGCAAAATAAAGGTATTACATTGAAAATACTGGCAAGTATATTTATGATAATTAAAGAGTGATTATGGACTATGGAGGCGCCTTTACAACACAAGACGGTCAGCCAGCAGCTTCTCCATCCGAGACTTATTACTCTCCACAACATCTCTTTCAGTTACTCCTCAACCAACTTTGAATTAGATCAAACTCAACGAAATAGATAATCGACAATTGCAGGCAAATGAGCAGGAAAATGTTCCTCGGCCCGAATATACAGGTGTATTGTGTCTGAGGCAGCAAGGGTGTAGTGTGTCTGAGGCAGCAAGGGTGTATTGTGTCTGAGGCAGCCAGGGTGTATTGTGTCTGAGGCAGCCAGGGTGTAGAGTGTCTGAGGCAGCCAGGGTGTATTGTCTGAGCCAGCAGGGTGTATTGTGTCTGAGGCAGCCAGGGTGTAGAGTGTCTGAGGCAGCCAGGGTGTAGAGTGTCTGAGGCAGCCAGGGTGTATTGTGTCTGAGGCAGCCAGGGTGTATTGTGTCTGAGACAGTAAGGGTGAAGTGTATCTGAGGCAGCAAGGGTGTATTGTGTCTGAGACAGCCGGGTTGTAGTGTGTCTGAGGCAGCCAGGGTGTATTGTGTCTGAGGCAGCCAGGGTGTAGTGTGTCTGAGGCAGCCAGGGTGTATTGTGTCTGAGGCAGCAAGGGTGTATTGTCTCTGAGCAGCAAGGGTGAAGTGTGTCTGAGGCAGCCAGGGTGTATTGTGTCTGAGGCAGCCAGGGTGTATTGTGTCTGAGGCAGCCAGGTGTATTGTGTCTGAGGCAGCCAGGGTGTAGTGTGTCTGAGGCAGCCAGGGTGTATTGTGTATGAGCCAGCCAGGGTGAAGTGTGTCTGAGGCAGCAAGGGTGTATTGTGTCTGAGGCAGCAAGGGTGAAGTGTGTCTGAGGCAGCAAGGGTGTATTGTGTCTGAGGCAGCCAGGGTGTAATGTATCTGAGGCAGCCAGGGTGTATTGTGTCTGAGGCAGCAAGGGTGTATTGTGTCTGAGACAGCAAGGGCGTATTGTGTCTTAGGCAGCCAGGATGTATTGTGTATGAGCCAGACAGGGTGTATTGTGTATGAGCCAGACAGGGTGTATTGTGTCTGAGCCAGCCAGGGTGTATTGTGTCTGAGCCAGCCAGGGTGTATTGTGTCTGAGCCAGCCAGGGTGTATTGTGTCTGAGCCAGCCAGGGTGTATTGTGTCTGAGCCAGCCAGGGTGTAGTGTGTCTGAGGCAGCAAGGGTGTAGTGTGTCTGAGGCAGCAAGGGTGAAGTGTGTCTGAGGCAGCAAGGGTGTATTGTGTCTGAGGCAGCAAGGGTGTATTGTGTATGAGACAGCAAGGGTGTATTGTGTCTGAGGCAGCCAGGGTGTATTGTGTCTGAGGCAGCCAGGGTGTATTGTGTATGAGCCAGACAGGGTGTATTGTGTATGAGCCAGCCAGGGTGAAGTGTGTCAGAGCCAGCCAGGGTGTATTGTGTCTGAGGCAGCCAGGGTGTATTGTGTCTGAGAGAGCAAGGGTGTATTGTGTGAGGCAGCAAGGGTGTATTGTGTCTGAGGCAGCAAGGGTGTATTATGACTGAGGCAGCAAGGGTGTATTGTGTCTGAGGCAGCAAGGGTGTATTGTGTATGAGCCAGCCAGGGTGTATTGTGTATGAGCCAGCCAGGGTGTAATGTGTATGAGCCAGCCAGGGTGAAGTGTGTCTGAGGCAGCCAGGGTGTATTGTGTCTGAGGCAGCCAGGTGTATTGTGTCTGAGGCAGCCAGGGTGTATTGTGTCTGAGGCAGCAAGGGTGTATTGTGTCTGAGGCAGCAAGGCTGTATTGTGTCTGAGGCAGCAAGGGTGTAGTGTGTCTGAGGCAGCAAGGGTGTAGTGTGTCTGAGCCAGCCAGGGTGTAGTGTTCTGAGCCAGCCAGGGTGTAGTGTGTGTCTGAGGCAGCAAGGGTGTANACGGCGGCGGGCTCCGATGGTATCTTATGAGATGCTTCGCCATCTCCCTCCGTGCACGTCTCAGTATTACTGAGTCTGTATAATCGGATCTGGGAGTCGTCGTCAGTCCTGAGGACTGGCTCGATGCCGTTGTCCTCCCTGTTCGCAAACCAGGGTCTCTGGGAACTTCCCTAAGGACTTTCGCCCTACTTTCGCCCTATTGCCCTCACAAGTTGTGTCTGCAAACTCTTTGAAAGTATGGTTAACGTTCGTCTGATGTGGTTCCTGGAACACATCACCTCCTCTCCCCTTCTCATTTGGTTTCCGCAAGTGCCGCAGCACGACAGATGTCCTGGTGAACTTGGAGGTCTATATTCGTACTGCTTTTGCTGCGAGGACCTCCGTTGTTGCCGTCCTTTTTGACCTGGAAAAGGCTTACGACACCACTTGGCGATATCATATTCTATCCCAGCTTCATTCTTTTGGCCTTCGTGGTCATCTCCCTCTCTTTCTCCGCAGCTTCCTCTCTCGTCGTTCCTTTCGGGTGCGCCTTGGTACCGCTCTCTCTGCCTCTTTTCAGCAATACGAAGGTGTGCCCAGGGTAGTGTTCTGAGCACTACTCTTTTTCTGGTTGCCCTCAATGGTCTTCTTTCCTCTCTTCCTTCAGGTGTCTTCTCCGCTCTCTATGTCGATGATCTTACCCTTTGCTGTCAGGGTGATGATTCGCCTCTCCTTCAGCGCCGGCTTCAACTTGCGATTGATGCCGTGTCGTCTTGGGCCACGATCATGGCTTCAAGTTCTCTACTTCTAAGACTTGTGCCATGTCTTTTACTCGGAAACGGGTCGTTCTTCGTCCCTCTTTGTCACTTTATGGTCATCCCCTTGAGTACAAAGATTCCGCGAAGCTTTTGGGGTTATTCCTTGACACTCGTTTGTCTTGGTCTCCCCATATCTCTTACCTCCGTGTTGAGTGCTCTAAGGCCCTTACCTCCTTCGAGTATTGTCCCATACTTCTTGGGGAGCGGATAGGCGCACTCTCCTTGCTTTGCATTCCTCTCTCGTCTGTCTAAGCTCGATTATGGTTGCCCTGCTTACTCTTCTGCTTCTCTTCTGCTCTTCGCCGTCTTGATGCTTTGCACCATACTGGGCTGCGCCTCAGTTCTGGTGCCTTTCGTTCGACTCCGTCCTTAGCTTGTATGTTGACACTGGCTTCCTGTCTCTCCAGGACCGCCGTGATCGCTACTGTCTTCGCTATCTTGCGCGGTCCTTGCAACATCCTTCCTCTCGGTCTGTCGTGCTTTAACTTTTACCCTCCTGCGGTTCCTGTTCCTCTTCACCACCTCCCTCTTTCTGTTCGGTTATCTCGCTTACAGGATTCTCTTCCGTTCGTGTTTCTAATGTTTCTCCTCGTGTTGTTCCTTCTTTGCCCCGTGGAGAGTCCCCCTTCCGCAGTTTTGTACGTCCTTGACCCACATCACTAAAGCTTTTACCCCTCCTACGGTTCTAAAAACGCCTTTCCTTCAGCACTTTTCTTGTCACTCCCGCTCTGTTTCTGTCTTCACCGATGGGTCTAAGTCTGCGGACGGTGTTGGCTACTCTGTTGTTTTTCCTGATCGCACTTATATGTGTCGCTTACCTCCGGAGACTAGCATCTTTACAGCGGAGCTTTATGCTATTCTCTATGCTCTTCGTCTCCTGCTTTCTCGTTGTCAGTCTTCCTTGTGGTTGTTGTTGACTCTCGTAGTGCCCTCATGGCTCTCGGGTTCTTTAATCCGGTTCATCCAGTAGTTGTCGAGATCCAGCATTGGCTGTTTCTTGTTCACAGTAAGTTTAAGTCGGTTGAAGTTTTGTTGGGTTCCCAGCCATATTGGTGTGTCCTTAAATGAACGTGAGGATGCTGCCGCCAAGGAAGCTGTCCGCTCTTGTCCGTCTCTCGTAAAGGTATTCCATATTCCGACTTTTACCCGTTATCCATTCCTCCATCCTTACCCGTTAGCAGGCTTCTTGGTCGTCTGTTACTGGTAACAAACTCCGTACTCTTAAATGTTGTGTTTCCTCGTGGCCATCCTCCTACCACCGTAACCGGCGGTGAGAAACTGCTCTGGCGAGGTTACATATTGACCATACTCGCTTAACCCATGGTCACTTGATGGAGCGCCGCCCTACTCCTTATTGTCCTAATTGCATTGTCCCTCTTACGGTCGTGCATGTCCTTCTTGAATGTCCTGACTTCCGGGACGAGCATGTCTTGCTTTCCGACCGCCCCTCGCGGTCACTTGTCCCTCAATAGAATTCTTGGTGACTCGGATACTTTTGTTATCGTTCGCCTTATGCGTTTTTGTTCTCGTATTGGCATCCTTGGTGATATTTAGCGCCCTCTGATTATTCCACACATTTGATGGTGCTGCATAGCCTTCCGGGTTTGGTGCCTTCTTTGATAATTACTTACTTACTTGACCCAATATGTAAACAAAACCTCGTGGGCCCTTCCACGTGGACTGTCTGGTGAATTCACTGCTTAACACAAAGTTCTAGCGATATCACAGTATTTTTCTTTCCTATTCGCAGCGGTTATACACTTTGTGATACCCCTAGATCTGTGATCTGTCACTGTAGCCTTAATTAACCCAAAAATATTGGCGTTTATCGTAGCGCGTGACCCCGAGACCCTCCCTTGACGGCTGGCTCCACTCAACTTCCGCGACTTCTACGACTCGACTTCGACTCGACGACTTCCGTGTAAACATTCAGGTGAGGAAAACGTTCTTTCCCTCTTGCACCCCCTCCCCACATAATTAATAATTTCCCTCCTTGAAGAGGTGTATGATGGCTGTCAAACATCTTAATTGAAAATTCTCTAGTGTTTGTGCACGTGTGGGCAGCCTCACTGTAGGTTAGCAACAGCAAATCTTCCCCACCCCCTACCCTTTTGCAGCTGATAGAGGGTGTGGCAGTTTTGGGGGCTGTGTATGTATGCCCTGTAGGGGAGTTAGAGAGAGAGAGAGTGAGAGAGTGCTGGGTACCAGGGTCGAGGGCTGGTCTGTGAAAATGTCACACAGCCAGGAGAGACAGAGTGAATCTACCAGCAGGCGATGAGTCACAATAACGTGGCTAAAGTATGTTAACCAGACCACACACTAGAAGGTGAAGAGACGACGACGTTTCGGTCCGTCCTGGACCATTCTCAAGTCGAAACGTCGTCGTCTCTTCACCTTCTAGTGTGTGGTCTGGTCAACGTGAATCCACCAGATTGAGAGGCAGTGGTCTTAAGGTAGTGTGTGATCTCTGATGATATTTTTCCATGTCTAAATTACTTAACATTTGCTAGTGTTAGAGTAGGGTTTATAGTTGGTGAATATCATATTTTGTTCTCAATAAACTCATGTTAAACTTTCCCTCTGTGTCAATTGTTGGATCCTCTTATCCTCTGTGTATAGTTTTGTTAACACCCGGCCCGTAATTAATGACAGTTAAGAAAAGAGGACTTTCCAAGAGGAGCCATGTTTCTTGCCCCAATTCTTGATTGTTACTGGACAGACAGGATGGTGGCAGCATAATTAATTAATTTGTTTCCTGTGTTTAGCATTTCCTTGGAAGGGTACCTTTGGTTCCGGTGTAATCATCAGTGGTACACCATATGTTAGTTCATATTACGATAAATACAAATACCCAGTGTTCAATAACAAAGTGTTACCAAGGGCAACCAGTAGGAAGTGTTACTCAGTATATATTAATCTTCATCAGCCTACTCTACTCCTACTTACTCTCTCCTCCTGCTCCTTCCTCCTCCTCTCCTCCTCCTACCTCCACTCGTCCTGTGCACCCCTCGTTTATGTTGCCCTACAGACAAGTTCCCCCTCCCTGTCCACGTTTTCTAAACCTTTCCACCACCTCACCCATTCCTTTCCTTCATCCCTCCTCCCTTATTCCTTCCTCCCTTCCTCTGCTTTACTTCTCACCATCAAATGTAGGGATAGATGGAATATTTTGTTACAATAGAAATACTCTTTTCCAACAGTGTATTCAACTTTGTTAAAAGCTTTGGCAGCATCAAGAAACAAAACACACACTGCCTTTTGAGTGAAAGCACTGAATTGTTTCCACCACCACCAAACTACAGAGCGTTGTTGAGTAACGAGATTTGGATGCAAGTTGAAAGTCAGAAGAGTCCAGCTCGTCAGATTGAAAGTCAATGAGAATATAATCAAAAACTTTGTTTAACAGATCCGTAGTTACCGTAGACAGGGATACTCTCCCCTCACCTGCCTCTCTGTCTGTTCTAGGAGGGATACTCTCCCCTCACCTGCCTCTCTGTCTGTTCTAGGGTTCTAGGAGGGATACTCTCCCCTCACCTGCCTCTCTGTCTGTTCTAGGAGGGATACTCTCCCCTCACCTGCCTCTCTGTCTGTTCTAGGGTTCTAGGAGGGATACTCTCCCCTCACCTGCCTCTCTGTCTGTTCTAGGAGGGATACTCTCCCCTCACCTGCCTATCTGTCTGTTCTAGGGTTCTAGGAGGGATACTCTCCCCTCACCTGCCTCTCTGTCTGTTCTAGGAGGGATACTCTCCCCTCACCTGCCTCTCTGTCTGTTCTAGGAGGGATACTCTCCCCTCACCTGCCTCTCTGTCTGTTCTAGGAGGGATACTCTCCCCTCACCTGCCTCTCTGTTCTAGGAGGGATACTCTCCCCTCACCTGCCTCTCTGTCTGTTCTAGGAGGGATACTCTCCCCTCACCTGCCTCTCTGTCTGTTCTAGGGTTCTAGGAGGGATACTCTCCCCTCACCTGCCTCTGTCTGTTCTAGGGTTCTAGGAGGGATACTCTCCCCTCACCTGCCTCTCTGTCTGTTCTAGGGTTCTAGGAGGGATACTCTCCCCTCACCTGCCTCTGTCTGTTCTAGGGTTCTAGGAGGGATACTCTCCCCTCACCTGCCTCTCTGTCTGTTCTAGGGTTCTAGGAGGGATACTCTCCCCTCACCTGCCTCTCTGTCTGTTCTAGGGTTCTAGGAGGGATACTCTCCCCTCACCTGCCTCTCTGTCTGTTCTAGGGTTCTAGGAGGGATACTCTCCCCTCACCTGCCTCTCTGTCTGTTCTAGGGTTCTAGGAGGGATACTCTCCCCCCACCTGCCTCTGTCTGTTCTAGGAGGGATACTCTCCCCTCACCTGCCTCTCTGTTCTAGGAGGGATACTCTCCCCTCACCTGCCTCTGTCTGTTCTAGGAGGGATACTCTCCCCTCACCTGCCTCTCTGTTCTAGGAGGGATACTCTCCCCTCACCTGCCTCTCTGTCTGTTCTAGGGTTCTAGGAGGGATACTCTCCCCTCACCTGCCTCTGTTCTAGGAGGGATACTCTCCCCTCACCTGCCTCTGTCTGTTCTAGGGTTCTAGGAGGGATACTCTCCCCTCACCTGCCTCTCTGTCTGTTCTAGGGTTCTAGGAGGGATACTCCCCCTCACCTGCCTCTCTGTCTGTTCTAGGAGGGATACTCTCCCCTCACCTGCCTCTGTCTGTTCTAGGAGGGATACTCTCCTCACCTGCCTCTCTGTCTGTTCTAGGAGGGATACTCTCCCCTCACCTGCCTCTCTGTCTGTTCTAGGGTTCTAGGAGGGATACTCTCTCCTCACCTGCCTCTCTGTCTGTTCTAGGAGGGATACTCTCCCCTCACCTGCCTCTCTGTCTGTTCTAGGGTTCTAGGAGGGATACTCTCTCCTCACCTGCCTCTCTGTCTGTTCTAGGAGGGATACTCTCTCCTCACCTGCCTCTCTGTCTGTTCTAGGAGGGATACTCTCCCCTCACCTGCCTCTGTCTGTTCTAGGGTTCTAGGAGGGATACTCTCTCCTCACCTGCCTCTCTGTCTGTTCTAGGAGGGATACTCTCTCCTCACCTGCCTCTCTGTCTGTTCTAGGAGGGATACTCTCCTCACCTGCCTCTGTTCTAGGAGGGATACTCTCCCCTCGCCTGCCTCTCTGTCTGTTCTAAGAGGGATACTCTCCCCTCACCTGCCTCTCTGTCTGTTCTAGGAGGGATACTCTCCTCTCACCTGCCTCTGTTCTAGGAGGGATACTCTCCCCTCACCTGCCTCTCTGTCTGTTCTAGGGTTCTAGGAGGGATACTCTCCCCTCACCTGCCTCTCTGTCTGTTCTAGGAGGGATACTCTCCCCTCACCTGCCTCTCTGTCTGTTCTAGGGTTCTAGGAGGGATACTCTCCCCTCACCTGCCTCTCTGTCTGTTCTAGGAGGGATACTCTCCCCTCACCTGCCTATCTGTCTGTTCTAGGGTTCTAGGAGGGATACTCTCCCCTCACCTGCCTCTCTGTCTGTTCTAGGAGGGATACTCTCCCCTCACCTGCCTCTCTGTCTGTTCTAGGAGGGATACTCTCCCCTCACCTGCCTCTCTGTCTGTTCTAGGAGGGATACTCTCCCCTCACCTGCCTCTCTGTCTGTTCTAGGGTTCTAGGAGGGATACTCTCCCCTCACCTGCCTCTCTGTCTGTTCTAGGAGGGATACTCTCCCCTCACCTGCCTCTCTGTCTGTTCTAGGAGGGATACTCTCCCCTCGCCTGCCTCTCTGTTCTAGGAGGGATACTCTCCCCTCACCTGCCTCTGTCTGTTCTAGGAGGGATACTCTCCCCTCACCTGCCTCTCTGTTCTAGGAGGGATACTCTCCCCTCACCTGCCTCTCTGCCTGTTCTAGGAGGGATACTCTCCCCTCACCTGCCTCTCTGTCTGTTCTAGGGTTCTAGGAGGGATACTCTCCCCTCACCTGCCTCTGTCTGTTCTAGGGTTCTAGGAGGGATACTCTCCCCTCACCTGCCTCTCTGTCTGTTCTAGGGTTCTAGGAGGGATACTCTCCCCTCACCTGCCTCTGTCTGTTCTAGGGTTCTAGGAGGGATACTCTCCCCTCACCTGCCTCTCTGTCTGTTCTAGGGTTCTAGGAGGGATACTCTCCCTCACCTGCCTCTCTGTCTGTTCTAGGGTTCTAGGAGGGATACTCTCCCCTCACCTGCCTCTCTGTCTGTTCTAGGGTTCTAGGAGGGATACTCTCCCNAAATGGTACCATCCGTTTTCTATGTGCGGCGGCTGGACGCCACTAGAGGAGGTAAAACAGAGCGCACAGGACGCCTGCCAAGCTTGGGAGCCATAGTCATGTAATCGTTTATAAGTATTAAAGTCAGTAACCAGGAATGACTTTACATCAACCTTACTACCAAGACTATCAGCTATATACAGACACCACACTGGCGACGAGGATGAACTGGGAACGCAGGTATTTTGTTCAACAAAACACAAGGAAGAAGCATGCTGCCTCACGCGCCCGGAGGAGGAAAGAGAAGCTGTGAGCACCATACCCATGCTTTGTGCTGACCTTGCTGTGTGCTGACCGTTGCTGTGTGCTGGCCAATGCTGTGTGCTGGCCGTTGCTGTGTGCTGGCCAATGCTGTGTACATCCCAAGCTATGTGCTGACAATCTGTGTTACTGAGGAATCTGATTACACTGTGTGCCGACGCTTGTACGAAACGAAGCTTTGATGCAGTGTACAAAACCGATGTTTTGGTTACGAAACGACGCTCGTGCTACAAATTCTTCACGCTGTGAGCCTACTGCTGCCAACTGCTGTGACCAACTGCTGTACCAATGCTGTACAACTGCTGTACAACTGCTGACAACTGCTGTACCAACTAAAAACAAGCTGTGTTGCTGTGAGTAGGAACACACATGTACACAAGGGCTAGGTAAGAAGTCAGTGCTGCTGTGTTGTGCACTGTTGTGAATTTTGCATTAAAATGCTTGTGTGCTTTGCAAATTAAAGTAATTACAGTGAATTCTTGAATAACATATACAGTGCAGTAAGTGTTATATTCTGAGGACATTTTAAGTGATAAGTTTAAATTTATTCAGTAAAAATGGCAAATATACCTCAGTTTCCTGCATTTGATCCTGACTGTGACCAGACAAAACTGTCACAGAGGTGGGTCAAATGGCTTAAAAGGTTTGAAAATTTGTTGATAGTTTCTGACATCAAAAGTGCTGAAAGAAAGCGTGCCTTTCTGCTTCATTATGCAGGTGATAGAGTTTGTGACATCTTTGATACACTGAAAGATACTGGTGGTGCCAAAGATTATGACACTGCCAAGGCCAAATTAACTGAGCATTTCAAACCAAGGCAAAATACTGCTATGGAAATTATGCATTTCAGGAGAGCGAAACAAACTCTAATGAAACTGTTGATCAATACCATACACGTCTGCAGGGTTTAGCAGCCCACTGTGAGTTTGCTGATGTTGACAACGAAATCAAACAGCAAATAATTGAAACATGCACATCTACACGTCTTCGTCGAAGAGCTCTAGAACTTGTTGATGATGAAAGTTCTCTTAACAAGATACTGGATATGGCTCGTCGAATGGAAGATGCTGCACGTGATGCTCGTGCCATGGAGTGCAGTGCCAACAACGGTTCTGCCACTGTTACTAACAGTCATGAAGTATGTAAGGTTCAGGGAGTACACCATGATCGTAGAAGATATCATGCCAAACCTAACATTAAATTGAGCCGAGAACCACATCACAACTGGAGTCATGGAACAAGACTCAAGCAGTCACAACGACTCACATCAGAGGTTGTCAACAATAAATGTTACAATTGTGGAGGAGACTACCCACACCAAGATAATGTTTGTCCTGCACAAGGTAAGAAGTGCTATGAGTGTAGAAAACTAAATCATTTTGGTGCTATGTGTCGTTCCGCACTAAAGAAACCACAATCAATAAATAAAAGCAATGTACGAGGATCAAGTCATAGGAGTCGAGGTGGCAAACACAATATTGCACCTCAAATCAAGAATGTTAATAATATACAAGACAACATTTCATTACAACCAGTCTCAGATGACAGTGAATGTGATTATATTTATGGAGTACAATCAATCACAAAATGGAATGATCTTCCAAACAACCCAGAGACTATAGTATACATTGCTGGCATTTGTCTCAAAATTCTCATTGACACTGGATCAAACATTGACACCATTGCTGAGTGCCACTATGAAAAATTTAAAAAACAGTTCCAAAGCTTGAAAAATACAATGGCAAAGCCACTGCCTATGCTTCAAAGGTAGCCTTACCAGTGATTGGAACTTTCACTGCAGAGATTAAGTCAAAGAATGCAATGCTCATTACTACATTCCATGTTGTTAGGAATGCAAAGGAGTCTTTACTCAGTTACAAGACTTCAACCAAATTGGGGCTACTTCAGCTTTCTAATGCTGTAGCAGTGGAATCTGCAAACAATGTTGATGCTATTGTTGCTGAATTTTCTGATCGGTTTAAATCCATAGGTTGTTATACTGATAGCAAGGTACATCTGCATATCAACCCAGATGTAATTCCAGTTGCCCAACCACATCGCCGACAACCATTCCATACTCGCAAGAAAGTCGATGCCGAACTGGATAGGCTGATAGAACTAGATATCATTGAACCGGTAACAGGCCCAACACCATGGGTAAGCCCAATTGTCACTCCACCAAAGCCGAAGAATCCAGATGAGATACGCATTTGTGTAGACATGCGTGTTCCCAACAAGGCAATAATGCGTGAACGCCATCCTACACCCACTGTAGATGATATGATTTACCGCTTGAATGGTGCAACTGTATTTAGCAAGTTAGATTTAAACAAGGGCTATCATCAGCTTGAACTTGATGATGAGAGTCGATTCATCACAACGTTTACGACACATCGAGGTCTGTATAGGTACAAGCGCCTGAGTTTTGGTATTAACAGTGCTGCTGAAGTATTCCAGCATATCATCAGCCAGGTATTGCAAGATATACCTAATGCTGACAACATGTCTGATGACATCATTGTTTATGGCCGTACCCAAGCTGAACACGACAAAGCTCTTCGTGCAACATTGCAACGCTTACGAGAAAAGAATTTGACGCTAAGCCGAGCAAAGTGTGAGTTCAATCAACATAAAATTGAATTCTTTGGACATGTACTTAGTGACAAAGGTCTGTCTCCAGATCCTAAGAAAGTTGCAGATATCAAGAATGCTGCACCTCCTTCAACATCCACTGAAGTACATAGTTTTCTGGGAATGGCAAACTACTGTTCTCGCTTCATTCCAGATTTTGCTACCATTACGAAGCCTCTACGTGAGCTCCTGAAGAAAAATGCATCATGGTACTGGAGCGATGTCGAGCAAAATGCATTTGATGCTGTGAAAGATGCATTAGTAGAGAATGCGACTGCTGCGTACTTTGATCCATCAATGGACACTGAGTTAACGGTGGATGCTAGTCCTGTTGGTTTAGGTGCTGTGTTAGCCCAACACAAACCTGGTCAACCAGATTCAAGAGTAGTAATTGCCTATGCCAGCCGTTCTCTCACAGATGTTGAGCAACGATACAGTCAGACAGAGAAGGAAGCTCTTGCTCTTGTATGGGGCTGTGAACACTTCAATGTGTATCTGCTTGGTGCACCCTTTACCACGATAGTCACTGACCACAAACCGTTGGAGACCATCTTCAATAATCCAAAGTCCAAACCACCAGCTCGCATTGAGAGATGGGCTCTTCGTCTGCAACCATACAACTTTACGGTGAAATACAAGCCAGGTGCAGGCAATCCCGCTGATTACATCAGTCGACATCCTGCCAACAGTTTCACCATCACCAAGCATCAGCAAGTTGCCGAGGAATATGTACACTCTGTAACCTGTGATGCAGTCCCTAAGGCTCTCACTCTTGATGAAATCCGTACTGCAACCCTAGAGGACCCAACTCTGCAAGCAACAGTGGATGCATTGACTAAGAAAAAGTTTCCACGCATCCCACCCTCAGGAGTTGACCAAGATGCATTCAAAGCACTTGAACGCATCCAGACAGAATTAAGTGTTACGCAACAACGCGACACCGTGCTGCGAGGTACTCGTATCGTCATTCCAGCTGTTCTCCAGCAACGTGCTCTGAAGCTTGCACATCAAGGACACCAAGGTCTTGTAAGGACCAAACAGCTGCTACGAGAAAAGGTGTGGTTTCCTGGCATTGATCGTCAAGCTAAGGACATGCATGATGCCTGTGTCCCTTGCCAAGCTGCAGTGGATACTTCAAGACCAACACCTCTACAACCTTCACCACTACCTGCTGCACCATGGATGGAAGTATCGATGGATTTCTGTGGACCGCTACCAACTGGAGAGTACTTGATGGTAGTCATTGATGATCACTCACGTTATCCAGAAGTAGAAATCATCACTTCCACATCTGCAAAGGCTGTCATCCCGAAGCTCGACAAGATCTTTTCAAACTTTGGCATTCCTGAAGTTGTCAAGACGGACAATGGACCGCCATTTAATGGACAAGACTTTGTCAACTTTGCTGAGCATATTGGATTCAAACACCGCCGTGTGATGCCACTACATCCTCAAGCAAATGGAGAAGTAGAGAGATTCATGCAACCTCTCATGAAAGCTGTACGCTGTGCTCATGCCGAAGGACGATCCTGGAAACAAGCTATGTATGCTTTTCTCAGGAACTACCGTGCAACACCGCATGGAACACTGGGCAAGTCGCCTGGCGAACTTTTATTTGGACGTCCAATGAGGATCGCACTACCTGTCATGCCAGCCAAGGTAACGGATAAACGTCTCGCTCAGAAGGATGCACTAGCCAAGGGCAAAATGAAAATTGCTCATGATCAACGTGCAAAGGAACAATTCATAAAGGTTGGAGATACTGTTCTCGTTAAAAAGAAAAAAGAGGGAAAGTTAGATATGCCGTATGATACAAAACCATATAAAGTGATTAGTGTGAAAGGAACTATGGTAACAGCGAGTAATAGAGATCATAGTACAACACGTAATATGGCTTATTTCAAAGTGATTCCAACTAGTGTAGTAAATGATGAAGTGCAAAGTCGTGCAAAAGAAAAAGAAAAAATGAGTTATAACTCGATAAACAATTCATCGAGGGATATTTTTGTATTTAAGGACTCTCGTCCAAAACGTCATGTTAAACGCCCTACACGATATGATGATTAATTGTGTTCCTATGTAATGCAAAGTATTTACTTGTTATGCTGAACTAAATTTAATATTGTTTGAATAATGCAGATCTCTCATTCAATATTTTGTAACTTTGTATTACAGTTTCTTTCATGTTTGTTTAACATTGCATATGTATTTTTAACATTGAAATCCTTTGTGGTAAAGTTGTTTAAATTCTTTGTGTGTTTAATTAATGTTAAATGTATGCAATATCTCTTGATATGTTAATAACTTACTTTGTGTCAATAACTTTGCTTTGTGCTACAAGCATGGTAGACATCCTGTATTCATTCTTTTTAAAGAAAAGGAGGGATGTCATGTTCACAGAAAATGGTACCATCCGTTTTCTATGTGCGGCGGCTGGACGCCACTAGAGGAGGTAAACAAGAGCGCACAGGACGCCTGCCAAGCTTGGGAGCCATAGTCATGTAATCGTTTATAAGTATTAAAGTCAGTAACCAGGAATGACTTTACATTAACCTTACTACCAAGACTATCTCGGCTATATACAGGCACCACACTCCCCTACAGCCTAGACCCGCTACAGAGTGTCGCATACCTACCACATGGCCCATGTCACACGCCGCCGCATAGTGCATGAGGGATACCACATATCACATATGTCCGGAGCGGGCATTCGTGCGGCCTACCTTTATGATGCCAGTCATGTGACTGAGGTAGATGAGTGGGAGGGGGAGTATTATGTCAACAATGCCCCCCACCATAGCGCCTCTCGTGCTCCCTCCAGCACCTAACATTAAACAGTGGGTGTGTTTTCTACCATTGAGTAGAATAATATTTATAATAATAATAATAAGGTAGGAGCACACACATTCTATTTATTTGCATTAGTTTGCATTAGAAGTAGAAGAGTAGATAGTAGAAGTAGAAAATGAAAATTGCTGATGCTAGTAGAAGAGGAAATGCAAGATGCTGCCACCATCCATTCTAGATCATTTACATACAAGACAAGGAATGGAACTTGTCTGTATCAACATAATATACTCAAAGATATTATCAAGAGGTATGCTCCCTCTGTATCATGTACTCATTCAAATCATGAAACCAGAAACCGCTGAGGTTTCCTCATCTCACTCAAAACTCCAGGTAACAAAGTTAAACACAATTTAAATAATAACTTTCAATTATATTTCACATACTAAGTAGTATAATGTAAGCAAGTAAAAAAATGTTCAAGCTTAATATTCAAAGTGAGTCATTATCCAAGAATTCGAGAACCCTACAACTCGACTGCCCCTGATCATCACACAACACTTGTAAACACGACTAAGTCACCTTAATGTTCAACTCACCAAGTGTCTTGAGTTTCCGTGGAATAGAGAGGGGGGGGGGAGGTCTGTAGTTGACAGAGACTGTCCCGCCCCCGCCGGCTGACAGCCTCGGGCTAGGCTGTCCTTAGCTCTTCTCCACTGGCTGTTCTTGTCTTTTGCTCTGCTTCTTCTGTCCTTCTCCTGATCTCGATTCGATAGCTCCCTGAGTATATATTGGGAAACCTGGTAGCTAACTCCGCCCACAAGTTAGATAGCCTCAGGCATTCTACCAGCCACTCCTTAAACGTCGGCATGTTTGAAGGCTACCCGGCTCAATTATAAGATTAGCGAGAGCCAGGTGAGATTCGCATGACCTGACCTCAGGTCAACTCGGTGTCATTAACACTAGAGGTGTGAGATCCAGGCCAGACAAGCTGGCGTCTGTCAAATCCTTGTCTGTGACTCATATATCTCCATGTATGTATTAAATAAAACTAAACCAAACACCTTTACAGTGTTACAACCCATACCTGACATGGATGTTATATATATATAATATATAATGTTGAATATGACTGAAAGGGTAAGATTAATAATTCTAACACGAATCTTCTCAATATTTCTTACGTTTTTCTTCACTGTCAGGGATAATTGAAAGATTAAAACTCCAAAAATCATTCTTTTTTTCTGGTCTGAAGCCTGAACGCGTTTTGTAATGCTTATTATGTTTTTAAAGACTTAGTTTACACATAAAAATTCATCATACTTATACTTGTTTTGGGTGAGGTGATATGGCAGGAAAGTTTTGGGCGAGGTGACAAAGCTAAGACAGAACACGAAACAATGGGTATGAAAACATAAGAATGGAAGTAACTACAGAAGGCCTATTGGCCCATTCCTCCTCTTGCTGCTTTTATGTTGGTTCGGGGTCTTGAAGTGGGTAGAATATTGTTGCACATTAATTGGCTGTTGATTCTTGGAATTGACTTTTTTATGTGTAGTGCCTCGCTGATGTCGAGTCTCCTGCTATTGCTGTATCTATCAATCATTTCTGTGTTGCTTGTTAAGATTTCTCTGGTAATGGTCTGGTTGTGAGAAGAGATTATATGTTCCTTGATGGAGCCCTGCTGTTTGTGCATGGTTAATCGGCTAGAAAGAGACTTTGTTGTCTTGCCTATGTACTTAGTTCTTTGGAGCTTACAGTCCCCAAGCGGGCATGTGAAGGCATAGACGACATTGGTTTCCTTCAGGGCGTTCTGTTTGGTGTCTGGGGAGTTTTTCATGAGTAGGCTGGCCGTCAGGAGAAGTGATAAGTCGCCAGTATACGTTATTCTAAAAAAAAGACAATTATCTGGCAAAAATGAACCTTATACTCTCCAACCAAACTAAATTCCAAAGGGTAACGAAGGAAATTACAGCTGAATTGAAAACGAAGGTAAACAGTTTGATCGAAACTGTGAACGCCAAGAAATCTGGACTCCACCTGCCAAAGGTTATTGGGGAATACAAACCTGGTTATGAGTATGGGAATGTCAAGACCCACAAGCCTGGAAACCCACTTCGGCCAATCATCAGCCACATACCCACTCCCACATACAGACTGGCTAAGTGACTCAACGGCTTGCTGACTCCTTATGTACCTTGTTCTTTCAGCCTGAAGTCTCAAAAGGAATTTGTTGACTTACTGCGGGGAGCATGGGTCATGGGGATAAGAGCCTCGTTGGATGTAGTCACTATTTACCAATGTACCTGTGGATTAAACAATCAGGATGATAGCGGACAGTGTGTATCGTGATCTGGCTTGTACTCCTCCTAACATATCAGAAAACATACTCAGGATATTACTCCAAGCCTGCACTAAAGAGGCACCCTTCTTGAGCCCAGATGGACATATGTATAAGCAAGTAGATGGGGTCTCCATGGGTTCTCGCCTAGGTGTCCTGTTTGCGAACTTCTACATGGGTACCATCGAGCATAGGGGTCTTAGTTGACGTGAACTTGAAACCCGCCATATACTGTAGGTATGTTACAGTATATGGCTGCATACTGTAGGTATGCAGGTACCTGATGCCAGACGTCTGCAGCACCTGAAGGAGGCATTCGAGCAGAATTCTGTGTTGTTTCACTTATGAGATGGAGACTGAAAGGAAGCTGCCCTTTCTAGATGTAACAGTCACGGAAAGGAACGGAGGCTTCCACACTGCAGTCTACACTAAGGAAACAAACATAGGAATGTGCCTCAATGACAATAGTGACTGCCCAGGCAGGTACAAGAGGAGTGTTGTCAATGCTTACATCAACATGGCTCTCAGCCACAGCACAGGATGGAGCAAGACGATGAAGAACTCTGCAGGATAAGGCAGGTCCTAGTCAACAATGACTTCTCTAACGGTTTCCACCCTCCCTGCTCAGTTCGTTGATGCCGTGAGGGTGGCTTAGTGGGCGGCTGCCGGAGTGTGATGCTCCTTGGGACAGTCCTCTGTCCTCTTTTATAGCCTTGTGCTCCTGCTGCCGTCCTCTCCAATTGTGCTGAGCGCCTTTTCCTTCTGTTTCGTTTATCTCCCCCCTCTTCTCCTATCTGCTTGCCGTTTCCTGCCGACCTTTTGCTTGTTTTGGTTCTTCCTTTGGACTTCTTCTATTTTGACACCCAGGTGCTTGAGGAGGCATACTCTTGCACCCGTAGAACTGTAGTACCCAACGTCGAGAGCGAGGGGAACCTTTTATTGTCAATCCCCCTTTTGTCACTGAACCCGATCTCGACGGACTGTCGGTTCTTAAGGTGGCGTTTGTGGGGCGTATACTTACGACCCACCCCTAGGAGGCCCCAGCATGATCGGCGATAGCTTCTTGTTGGGTGTCCTGCCTCTAATTGTGGCTCCATGGTGGGTGTGGGGGCACATTCGTGAATGAATATTTTTTCTTGTAGCGATGATGTTTACTGGTTCTACTGTTTCTCTTTTACCTTCTTAGGCTCGTGGGGTGGGCGACCAAGCCCCCGAGTCGGTCCGTGTTGGAAGACCGGGCTCTCTAGCCTCCGCTGCATTGGGCCCCGACTTTGCTCCTCCTTTGGCCTCTCTGAATCCTCCCCTCGGCTCCCCTCTCTCCTCTGTGGTTGGGTCGAGCCCCAAGCCCCCAGTGGTGACTACCTCGTCCCCTGGCGCGGCTCCATCTCTAGTTGTAACTACTACGCCTTTTAACCCCTCTCTCTCTCTAGGGGTTCTCAACGCCGTCCTCGTCACGGCCGCCCTCGCTCGATTCCTTCCCGTTCTGATACCTATCAAGCCTTGTTTGGTCCCGCTTCGTGGGCAAAATATTTTGATCTCCTCCCTCTTGATTCTGCGCCTCCTGACGAATTCTCCCTCCATCGACATCTCGTTGATTCAGTGGATGCCTCTGTTACTTTCAACCCCACTCGTCTCGGTACACGTGTCGTTGCTGCTCCTTCTCAGGATGCTGCTTCCCGCTTGGCTGCCTTATCCTGCCTTGGCAAGACCCCTGTTCGGGTCTCAAAGAACGCTCAGTTGAATGCCAGTGTTGGCACTATTCTGCTCCCGCCCCATGTTGCGACCGGTGTTCGGGATCTGCGAGACTGCCACGACGATATTCGACATATACTTGCTGCCCAAATCATTCTATTCTCCAGGTCGACACGTTTACTCGTTCCCCTCGTGGTAGTCGCCGTCAACCCCTTCGGTTTGTGAAGATTACCTTTGATGGTAGGACCCTTCCACCCTCTGTCATTCTTGCTGGTGCCAGGTGCTCTGTCCAGAAGTACGCTCCTTCTCCTCGGCTCTGTAACAAGTGGTGGAGGTTTGGGCATGGTGCCCTCCGCTGCTCTGGGACTGTCTCACTCTGTCCTTTGTGTGGTGGCGAAGGTCACTCTAAGTCAGAGTGCACTTCTCCCCAGGCTCGTTGCCTCAACTGCGGTGAGGCCCATCCTACCTTCTCCCGTGCGTGTGTCCATTACAAGCTTGAGGCAGCCATCCTCATCTTGAAGCACCGGGAGCGTTTATCTTTTCCTGAGGCTAGGCGCCAGGTTCACCGGCTCCCGCCTTATGCTAATATCTCTTATGCTCGCGTGTTGTGCTCTTCTTCTCCTCGTCCTTCCCACCTTCCTCAGACTCACAACCGTTTCCGGGCCTTGGACCCTGATACGCCCACTGCCCCCTCCTCTGTTCCTTTGGGTTCTCTCCCGAAGGATCCACCTCCTGGTCCTCTGCCTGGGGTTCCCCTTCTTTCTATCCGGTCTGTCTTGTCTTCTTCCTCGTCTCCCTCCGTTCCTCCTTCCCATCCTTCCCCTCCGTCTCTTGACTCTCCCCGCCGCCTGTCAGTGTGGGCTGATGTCCATCGCTCTCTAAACGGCCGTGATGTGTGCTCTCGTACAGCGTCTCCTGTTGAGATGCTAGAATCCGTTGCCCAGTATGTAGTTGCTGGGTCACCTGTCTCTTTAAGTCAGAAGCGTAAGCCTGGCTCCTCTCCTTCCTCCTCCATTGCGGGTAAGAAGGTTTCGCTTTCTTCCTCGGCCCCTACTTCTGCGTCTCTCACTCCTTCCCCTCCCATTTCTGTGGTTGCGCCCCCTGTTCCTGTTATGGAGGTTTCTTTTGCCCCCACTTCCCTCTCAGTTGCTGCCCTTGCTGAGGTGCACTCCCCTCTTTCTACTCCCCCTCTTCCTGCTGCTGTCCTCGACTGCTCCCCTCCGTTGTCTCCTCCTCTTCCTCCTCCTCCGGACCCCGCCCGCCTGACTCTGGTCAGTTCTCCCGCTTCCTTCCCACCGTCCTTGCTCAGTTTACCCATGCCCCCTAACCCTGACTTTGCTGACCCTGATCCCGACCCTGATATTCTTTAACGTGCTATATTGCTCTTTCACCTTTGTTTCTTCCTTGTTCTCTGTTGTTGTCCTTTCTCTTCCCGTCGATGTCTATTCTTCAATGGAACGTTCGAGGTTATTACGCCAATTTCCTCGAACTCCAACTTCTGATTTCGCGGTTTTCGCCCCTTTGTGTCTGTCTCCAGGAGCCGATGCTTGGTGCTCGTCCTGGTCGTTTTCGTGGCTATTCCTTTCTCTCCCCCCCCCCAGCCGTTGCTGGGGCTCCTAATTCTTCTGCTCTCTTGATTCGCGCTGATGTTCCCTTTGTTCCTTTACTTTTTCCTTCGCCTCTCCATTGTTCTGCTGCTCGTATCTTTGTGGGGAAATGGTACACAGTTTGTTCCATTTATCTCCCCCCGAGTGTCCCGCTTTCTCTTCCTGATTTGAAACACCTCCTGGACTCCTTGCCGGAGCCTGTGCTCCTGCTGGGTGATTTCAATTGTCGTCATTCTCTTTGGGGTGATGTTCTGACGAATACGCAAGGTCGCCTTCTTGAGCCGTTTCTCCTCTCTTCTTCCCTGTCTCTTCTCTTCTGAATTCTGGTGAGCCCACTCATTTGGACTCTCGGACTCGCACCCTTTCCTGTCTTGATCTTTCTCTCTGCTCTTCTTCTCTGTACTTAGATTTCACGTGGAAGGTTCTTGATGACCTCCATGGCAGTGATATTTTCCCCATCCTTGTTTCCTTTTTGTCTTTTTGCCCTTCCCTCTCTTTCCGTAGGTGGCAGTTTGCTAAGGTGGACTGGAACCTATTTACCCTCAGTGCTGCTCTCTCTGACCTCTGCCTTCTGCCTTTCCCTCGCGCTCTCCTCCTTTTTCATGACACTGTCTTCAACGCTGCCCTCCGCTCTACTCCTCGCTCTTTCTCTCAGGGTCCACGGAAGTGTGTTCCCTGGTGGAATGTGGACTGTGCTCGGGCTGTCAGCTGTATGTGTGCAGCCTGGAAGAGGCACCATCATCGGCAGACGACCGATTCTTTTCTTTTCTTTCGGAAAGCGAGTGCGGTGGCCCGTAGGGCCATCCGTACAGCTAAACGTGAATGTTGGGCTTCTTATGTCTCCACAATTACGTCCGAAACTCCCCTGCACAGATCTGGAAGCGTATCCGCAGGATAGCGGGTAAGTTCATTCCCGATGTTTCCCCGGTCCTTCACCACCGTGGTACTCTTGTGGCGGAGGTGTACCCATTGCAGGTCGCTACCGAACTGGGTTCTCACTTTTCTTCTGTTAGCTCTGGTCTTCATCTTCCCCGATCTTTCCTTCTTCGTAAACCTGTCCTTGAGTCTCGTCCTTTAGATTTCCTATAACGATCCCTTCTCTCTCTCTGAACTTCGTTCTGCCCTGGCCCTCTGCGGTTCTACGGCGGCGGGCTCCGATGGTATTCATTATGAGAAGCTTCGCCATCTCCCTCCGTGCACGTCTCAGTATTTACTGGGTCTGTATAATCGGATCTGGGAGTCGTCGTCAGTCCCTGAGGACTGGCTCGATGCCGTTGTCCTCCCTTGTTCGCAAACCAGAGTCTCTGGGAACTTCCCCTAAGGACTTTCGCCCTATTGCTCTTTCGCCCTATTGCCCTTTCGCCCTCACAAGTTGTGTCTGCAAACTCTTTGAACGCATGGTTAACGTTCGTCTGATGTGGTTCCTGGAATACCATCACCTCCTCTCCCCTTCTCAATTTGGTTTTCGCAAGTGCCGCAGCACGACAGATGTCCTGGTGAACTTGGAGGTCTATATTCGTACTGCTTTTGCTGCGAGGACCTCCGTTGTTGCCGTCCTTTTTGACCTGGAAAAGGCTTACGACACCACTTGGCGATATCATATTCTATCCCAGCTTCATTCTTTTGGCCTTCGTGGTCATCTCCCTCTCTTTCTCCGCAGCTTCCTCTCTCGTCGTTCCTTTCGGGTGCGCCTTGGTACCGCTCTCTCTGCCTCTTTTCAGCAATACGAAGGTGTGCCCCAGGGTAGTGTTCTGAGCACTACTCTTTTTCTGGTTGCCCTCAATGGTCTTCTTTCCTCTCTTCCTTCAGGTGTCTTCTCCGCTCTCTATGTCGATGATCTTACCCTTTGCTGTCAGGGTGATGATTCGCCTCTCCTTCAGCGCCGGCTTCAACTTGCGATTGATGCCGTGTCGTCTTGGGCCACCGATCATGGCTTCAAGTTCTCTACTTCTAAGACTTGTGCCATGTCTTTTACTCGGAAACGGGTCGTTCTTCGTCCCTCTTTGTCACTTTATGGTCATCCCCTTGAGTACAAAGATTCCGCGAAGCTTTTGGGGTTATTCCTTGACACTCGTTTGTCTTGGTCTCCCCATATCTCTTACCTCCGTGTTGAGTGCTCTAAGGCCCTTACCCTCCTTCGAGTATTGTCCCATACTTCTTGGGGAGCGGATAGGCGCACTCTCCTTGCTTTGCATTCCTCTCTCGTCCTGTCTAAGCTCGATTATGGTTGCCCTGCTTACTCTTCTGCTTCTCCTTCTGCTCTTCGCCGTCTTGATGCTTTGCACCATACTGGGCTGCGCCTCAGTTCTGGTGCCTTTCGTTCGACTCCCGTCCTTAGCTTGTATGTTGACACTGGCTTCCTGTCTCTCCAGGACACCGTGATCGCTACTGTCTTCGCTATCTTGCGCGGTCCTTGCACATCCTCTTGCGCGCCTCTCCTTCGCTCTCTTCCTCCTCTCTCTGCTTTATTTCCCTCCTCGTCGTGTTTCTGTTCCTGCTTCCTGTTCACCACCTCCCTCTTCTGTGTCGGTTATCTCGCTTACAGGATTCTCTTTCCGTCGTGTTTCTAATGTTTCTCCTCGTGTTGTTCCTTCTTTGCCCCCGTGGAGAGTCCCCTTCCGCAGTTTTGTACATCCTTGACCCGCGTCACTAAAGCTTTTACCCCTCCTACGGTTCTAAAACGCCTTTTCCTTGAGCACTTTCTTCTCACTCCCGCTCCGTTTCTGTCTTCACCGATGGGTCTAAGTCTGCGGACGGTGTTGGCTACTCTGTTGTTTTTCCTGATCGCACTTATATGTGTCGCTTACCTCCGGAGACTAGCATCTTTACAGCGGAGCTTTATGCTATTCTCTATGCTCTTCGTCTCCTGCTTTCTCGTTGTCAGTCTTCCTTTGTGGTTGTTGTTGACTCTCGTAGTGCCCTCATGGCTCTCGGTTCTTTAATCCGGTTCATCCAGTAGTTGTCGAGATCCAGCATTGGCTGTTTCTTGTTCACAGTAAGTTTAAGTCGGTTGAGTTTTGTTGGGTTCCCAGCCATATTGGTGTGTCTTTAAATGAGCGTGCGGATGCTGCCGCCAAGGAAGCTGTCCGCTCTTGTCCCATCTCTCGTAAAGGTATTCCATATTCCGACTTTTACCCGGTTATCCATTCCTCCATCCTTACCCGTTGGCAGGCTTCTTGGTCGTCTGTTACTGGTAACAAACTCCGTACTCTTAAATGTTGTGTTTCCTCGTCGTGCCCTCCTACACCGTAACCGGCGGTGAAACTGCTCTGGCGAGGTTGCGTATTGGCCATACTCGCTTAACCCATGGTCACTTGATGGAGCGCCGCCCTGCTCCTTATTGTCCTAATTGCATTGTCCCTCTTACGGTCGTGCATGTCCTTCTTGAATGTCCTGACTTCCGGGACGAGCGTGTCTTGCTTTCCGACCCCCCTCGCGGTCACTTGTCCCTCAATAGAATTCTTGGTGACTCGGATACTTTTGATATCGTTCGCCTTATGCGTTTTGTTCTCGTATTGGCATCCTTGGTGATATTTAGCGCCCTCTGATTATTCCGCACATTTGATGGTGCTACATAGCCTTCCGGGTTTGGTGCCTTTTGATAATTACTTACTTACTTACCANCATGAGGGGGCTTCGTGGATGGCTGCCGGAGTGTGATGCTCCGTGGGACGGTCTTCTGTCCTTTTGTGGCCTTGCACTCCTGCTGGTGTCTTCTCTAATTGTGCCGGATCTTTTCCTTATGTTTCGTTTTTTCTCCCCCCCTCTTCTCCTATCTGCTTGTTGTTTCCTGCCGACCTTTTGCTTGTTTTGGTTATTCCTTTGGACTTCTTCTATTTGGCCTGGGTGCTTGAGGAGGCATACTCTCTGCACCCGTAGAACTGTAGTACCCACGTCTTGAGCGAGGGAACCTATTATTGTCAATCTCCCTTTCGTCGCTGAACCCGATCTCGACGGACTGACAGTTCTTAAGGTGGCGTTTGTGGGGGGCGTATACTCACGACGCACCCCTAGGGGGCCCCGGCATGATCGGCGATAGCTTCCTGTTAGGTGTCCTGCCTCTAATTGCGGCTCCAGTGTGGGTGTGGGGGCACATTCGTGGATGAATTTCTTTCTCTTCATCAATATGTCGATGAATGTTTCTGTTGTACCCTCTCAGGCTCGTAGGGTGGGCGACCAAGCCCCCGAGTCGGCCTGTATTGGAAGACCAGGCTCTGTAGCCTCCGCTGCGTTGGGCCCCGACCTTGCTCCTCCTCTGACCATCCTGACTTCTTCCCCCAGCTCCCCTCCCTCTTCTGTGGTTGGGTCGAGTCTCCAGCCCCCAGTGGTGACCACTTCGTCCCCTGGTGCGGCTAAGTCTCTCGTTGTGACTACTGCGCCTTTTGACCTCTCTAGGGGTTCTCAATGCCATCCGCGCCACGGCCACACTCACTTGATTCCTTCCGATACTGATGCGTATCAGGCCTTGTTTAGTCCCGCTTCATGGGCCAAATACTTTGATCTCCTCCCTCTTGGTTCTGCGCCTCTTGATGATTTCTCCCTCCATCGGCATCTTGTTGATTCTGTGGATGCGTCTGTTACCTTCAACCCCACTCGTCTCGGTACACATGTCGTTGCTGCTCCTTCTCAGGATGCAGCTTCCCGCTTGGCTGCCTTATCCTGCCTTGGCGAGATCCCTGTTTGGGTCTCAAAGAACGCTCGGTTGAATGCCAGTGTTGGCACTATTCTCCTCCCGCCCCATGTTGCGACCGGTGTTCGGAATCTACAGGACTGCCACGATGACATTCGGCATATCCTTGATGCCCAAGGCTATTCTGTCCTCCAGGTGGACTCGTTTACTTGTCCCCCTCGTGGTCGTCGCCGTCACCCCTTCGGTTGTGAAGATTACCTTTGATGGTAGGACCCTTCCATCCTCTGTCATTCTTGCTGGTGCCAGGTGCTCTCTCCAGGAGTATATTCCTTCTCCTCGGCTATGTAACAAGTGCTGGAGGTTTGGGCATGGTGCCCTCCGCTGCTCTGGGACTGTCTCTCTGTCCTTTGTGTGGGGCGAAGGTCACTCTAAGTCGGAGTGCACTTCTCCCCAGGCTCGCTGCCTCAACTGCGGTGAGGCCCACCTACCTACCTTCTCCCGTGCCTGTATCCATTACAAGCTTGAGGCAGCCGTCCTCAACTTGAAGCACCGGGAGCGTTTATCTTTTCCTGAGGCGAGGCGCCAGGTTCGCCGGCTCCCGCCTTATGCTAACGTCTCTTATGCTCGCGTGTTGCGCTCTTCCTCTCCTCGTCCTTCCCACCTTCCTCAGACTCACAACCGTTTCCGGGCCTTGGACCCTGATACGCCCACTGCCCCCTCCTCTGTTCCTTTGAGTTCTGTCCCGAAGGGTCCCCCTCCTGGTCCTCTGTCTGGGTTCCCCTTCTTTCTACCCGGTCTGTCGTGTCCCTGTGTCTTCTTCCTCGTCTCCCTCCGATCCTCCTTCCCATCCTTCTCCTCCATCTATTGACTCTCCCCGCCGCCTGTCGGTGCAGGCTGATGTCCATCGCTCTCCTAACGGCCGTCGTGTGTGCTCTCGTTCAGCTTCTGTTGAGACGCTGGAATCCGTTGCCCGGTACGTAGTTGCTGGGACACCGGTCTCTTTAAGTCAGAAGCGTAAGCCTGGCTCCTCTCCTTCCTCCTCCCCGGCGGGTAAGAAGGCTTCGCTTTCTTCCTCGCCCCTACTACTGGCTCTATTGCTCCTTCCCCTCCCATTTCAGTGGTTGCGCCCCCTGTTCCTGCTATGGAGGTTTCTTTGGCCCCTTCTTCCTCTCGGTTGCTGCCCTTGCTGAGGTGCGCTCCCCTCTTTCTACTCCCCCTCTTCCTGCTGCTGTCCTTGACTGCTCCTCTCCGTTGTCTCCTCCTCTTCCTCCTCCTCTCCGGACCCCGCCCGCCCACCTCTGGTCTGTTCTCCCGCTTCCTTCCCTCCGTCTTTGCTCAGTTTACCCATGCCCCCTAACCCTGACTTTGCTGACCCTGATATTCTTTAACGTGCTATGTTGCTCTTTCGCCTTTGTTTCTTCCTTGTTCTCTGTTGTTGTCCTTTCTCTTCTCGTCGATGTCTATTCTTCAATGGAACGTTCGAGGTTATTACGCCAATTTCCTCGAACTCCAACTTCTGATTTCGCGGTTTTCGCCCCTTTGTGTCTGTCTCCAGGAGCCGATGCTTGGTGCTCGTCCTGGTCGCTTTCGTGGCTATTCCTTTCTCTCTCCCCCCCCCCCCAGCAACAGCTGGGGCTCCTAATTCTTCTGCTCTCTTGATTCGCGCTGATGTTCCCTTTGTCCCCTTACTTTTTCCTTCGCCTCTCCATTGTTCTGCTGCTCGTATCTTTGTGGGGAAATGGTACACAGTTTGTTCCATTTATCTCCCCCGAGTGTCCCGCTTTCTCTTCCTGATCTGAAACACCTCTTGGACTCCTTGCCGGAGCCTGTGCTCCTGCTGGGTGATTTCAATTGTCGTCATTCTCTTTGGGGTGATGTTCTGACGAATACCCGAGGTCGCCTTCTTGAGCCGTTTATCCTCTCTTCTTCCCTGTCTCTTCTGAATTCTGGTGAGCCCACTCATTTGGACTCTCGGACTCGCACCCTTTCCTGTCTTGATCTTTCTCTTTGCTCTTCTTCTCTTTACTTAGATTTCACGTGGCAGGTTCTTGATGACCTCCATGGCAGTGACATTTCCCCATCCTTGTTTCCTTTTTCTCTTTTCGCCCTTCCCTCTCCTTCCCTAGGTGGCAGTTTGCTAAAGCGGACTGGAACCTATTTACCCTCAGTGCTGCTCTCTCTGACCTCTCCCTTCTGCCTCTCCCTCGCGCTCTCCTCCTTTCATGACACTGTCTTCGACGCTGCCCTCCGCTCTATTCCTCGCTCTTCCTCTCGGGGTCCACGGAAGTGCGTTCCCTGGTGGAATGCAGACTGTGCTCGGGCTGTCCGCTGTAAGCGTGCAGCCTGGAAGAGGCACCGCCGTCGGCAGACGACCGATTCTTTTCTTTCGGAAAGCGAGTGCGGTGGCCCGTAGGGCCATCCGTACGGCTAAACGTGAATGTTGGGCTTCTTATGTCTCCACAATTACGTCCGAAACTCCCCTGCCACAGATCTGGAAGCGTATCCGCAAGATAGCGGGTAAGTTCGTTCCCGATGTTTCCCCGGTCCTTCACCTCCGTGGTACTCTTGTGGCGGACCCGTTGCAGGTCGCTACCGAACTGGGTTCCCACTTTTCTTCTGTTAGCTCTGGTCTTCATCTTCCCCAATCTTTCCTTCTTCGTAAACCTGTCCTTGAGTCTCGTCCTTTAGATTTCTGCACTCGTCTTCGACTTTCCTATAACGATCCCTTCTCTCTCTCTGAACTTCGTTCTGCCCTGGCCCTCTGCGGTTCTACGGCGGCGGGCTCCGATGGTATTCATTATGAGATGCTTCGCCATCTCCCTCCGTGCACGTCTCAGTATTTACTGAGTCTGTATAATCGGATCTGGGAGTCGTCGTCAGTCCCTGAGGACTGGCTCGATGCCGTTGTCCTCCCTGTTCGCAAACCAGGGTCTCTGGGAACTTCCCCTAAGGACTTTCGCCCTATTGCCCTCACAAGTTGTGTCTGCAAACTCTTTGAACGTATGGTTAACGTTCGTCTGATGTGGTTCCTGGAACACCATCACCTCCTCTCCCCTTCTCAATTTGGTTTCCGCAAGTGCCGCAGCACGACAGATGTCCTGGTGAACTTGGAGGTCTATATTCGTACTGCTTTTGCTGCGAGGACCTCCGTTGTTGCCGTCCTTTTTGACCTGGAAAAGGCTTACGACACCACTTGGCGATATCATATTCTATCCCAGCTTCATTCTTTTGGCCTTCGTGGTCATCTCCCTCTCTTTCTCCGCAGCTTCCTCTCTCGTCGTTCCTTTCGGGTGCGCCTTGGTACCGCTCTCTCTGCCTCTTTTCAGCAATACGAAGGTGTGCCCCAGGGTAGTGTTCTGAGCACTACTCTTTTTCTGGTTGCCCTCAATGGTCTTCTTTCCTCTCTTCCTTCAGGTGTCTTCTCCGCTCTCTATGTCGATGATCTTACCCTTTGCTGTCAGGGTGATGATTCGCCTCTCCTTCAGCGCCGGCTTCAACTTGCGATTGATGCCGTGTCGTCTTGGGCCACCGATCATGGCTTCAAGTTCTCTACTTCTAAGACTTGTGCCATGACTTTTACTCGGAAACGGGTCGTTCTTCGTCCCTCTTTGTCACTTTATGGTCATCCCCTTGTGCACAAAGATTCCGCGAAGCTTTTGGGGTTATTCCTTGACACTCGTTTGTCTTGGTCTCCCCATATCTCTTACCTCCGTGTTGAGTGCTCTAAGGCCCTTACCCTCCTTTGAGTATTGTTCCATACTTCTTGGGGAGCGGATAGGTGCACTCTCCTTGCTTTGCATTCCTCTCTCGTCCTGTCTAAGCTCGATTATGGTTGCCCTGCTTACTCTTCTGCTTCTCCTTTTCTCTTCGCCGTCTTGATGCTTTGCACCATACTGGGCTGCGCCTCAGTTCTGGTGCCTTTCGTTCGACTCCCGTCCTTAGCTTGTATGTTGACACTGGCTTCCTATCTCTCCAGGTTCGCCTGATCGCTACTGTCTTTGCTATTTTTCGCGGTCCTTTCAACATCCTTCCTCTCGTCTCTGTCGTGCTTTAACTTTTACCCCTCCTGCGGTTCCTGTTTCTCTTCACCACCTCCCTCTTTCTGTCCGGTTATCTCGCTTACAGGATTCTCTTTCCGTTCGTGTTTCTAATGTTTCTCCTCGTGTTGTTCCTTCTTTGTCCCCATGGAGAGTCCCCCTTCCGCAGTTTTGTACGTCCTTGACCCGCGTCACTAAAGCTTTTACCCCTCCTACGGTTCTAAAATGCTTTTTCCTTGAGCACTTTTCTTCTCACTCTCGCTCCGTTTCTGTCTTCACCGATGGGTCTAAGTCTGCGGACGGTGTTGGCTACTCCGTTGTTTTTCCTGATCGCACTTATATGTGTTGCTTACCTCCGGAGACTAGCATCTTTAGAGCGGAGCTTTATGCTATTCTCTATGCTCTTCGACTCCTGCTTTCTCGTTGTCAGTCTTTCTTTGTGGTTGTTGTTGACTCTCATAGTGCCCTCATGGCTCTCGGGTTCTTTAATCCGGTTCATCCAGTAGTTGTCGAGATCCAGCATTGGCTGTTTCTTGTTCACAGTAAGTTTAAGTCGGTTGAGTTTTGTTGGGTTTCCAGCCATATTTTTGTGTCTTTAAATGAGCGTGCGGATGCTGCCGCCAAGGAAGCTGTCCGCTCTTGTCCCATCTCTTGTAAAGGCATTCCATATTCCGACTTTTACCCGGTTATCCATTCCTCCGTCCTTACCCGTTGGCAGGCTTCTTGGTCGTCTGTTACTGGTAACAAACTCCGTACTCTTAAATGTTGTGTTTCCTCGTGGCTGTCCTCCTAGCACCGTAACCGGCGATGGGAAGCAGCTCTGGCAAGGTTGCGTATTGGCTATACTCGCTTAACCCATGGTCACTAGATGGAGCGCTGCCCTGCTCCTTATTGTCCTAATTGCATTGTCCCTCTTACGGTCGTGCATGTCCTTCTTGAATGTCCTGACTTTCCGACTGCCCCTCGCGGTCACCTGTCCCTCAATAGAATTCTTGGTGACTTGGATACTTTTGATATAGTTCGCCTTATGCGTTTTTGTTCTCGTATTGGCATCCTTGGTGATATTTAGTGCCCTCTGATTATTCCACACATTTGATGGTGCTACATAGCCTTGCCGGTTTGGTGCCTTCTTTTGATAATTACTTACTTACTTCACCACCAGAATCCTCAGCAGACACGGGAGAATTAGGAGGGGGACACTATTCGAGGCCATACCACGTGAAGCCTCAACCCGCTTGCCAAGGGGCTCCTTACTGAGCGAGCGCTCCCTCGATGTGTGCTTCCGGCGAGGAGCAAGGGAGCACAACACCCCTTCACGGACCACACCACTAGTAATAGCAGACGGCGGAAGTGCAACAAAGGCATTAGGAATGCCATCATCATCGTGGACAACCTCCGGGGAGACGACGTCATCACCAGCCGCAGGAAGCACACACACCCCCCCCCCCGCAACAGGAGGCCCCAGCACCATACCACACCACCACCCCCACCCACCACAGAAGCACCAGGAACCGGATGCACCTTCACATCCACCGGAAGCTGAAGACACGAAGCAGAGGTAGCCAGGTCCTCCACAGAAGCCGGCACTGGACACCACACGGCGTAGACGGAACAGCAGGCACATCTGCCACAGGTAAACCACCAGCAAACACCCAGGACGAGGACCCTCTGGGGAGGCAGCCCGCACATGCAAGGGGGAAAAATCCCCCCTCCCAAAAACCTGAAGATGTCTCTATGCGAGGAACACCCCACCTGGCAGCGTCGTGGCCCTGTTCACCACATCGAAAGCAAGTGCGGGCCTGACCATGATATAAAACACCGAGATAAACACCATGACACGGATCATAGATCGTTACCGATAAAGCCGTACCAGGAAGGAAAACCGTCCGCTCATTCCAATGTTCCACGAACTGCACATATCCAGGTGACATGGCAAACGTCACCGCCACACGAGAGGGTGAAAACTTCTCCAGACTGAGTAGATCTGGAACCTTCATGTCCAACGCATCCAGGAGCGCAACTGCCACCTGCTCCCAATCCACCGCAGCAGAGAAATCTAAACGCACACTTTTACACGGCATATGTGGCCACTACCAGCCACCGCCATAATGCTAGCCGCCGCCCTGGCCAGCAGGCGCTCCACACCAACCGGCAACCACCACTATGCAGCGTCAAACAGCCAGTGGCAGCCCAAGCTCGACGTCCATCCCCTCTGGTGACAGAGGGGCGAATCAAATGTTGTAGTAGTTAGTACTTTGTTGAATAAACTGTGTTGTTAAGTTGAATGCTGTCTTTTCGTACATCCCACACTATTATTGATTTACCTTTGTTCTGCCATGTTGCCTGAAATTATTATTGCTAATAATCTGAGACTGCTTCTTGAGCTTCGAACTGAATTCATAGCACCACACAATAACAAAAATATGTTGTGAGAACCCGTGACCTACTCGTTAGATTCGTTCCAGCAATTTGCGAAAGTCAACAGCCTAATGTAAGAGATTTCAAACTTTTGAGGTCTCTGCGTTTGCTTGCGCCTAGTCATTTTCTCTATGGTCTCGACAGCGGGGAATGAATTGCTTACTACACTTAGCGTGTTAATTAAGCAGGTCCATTCTCAGGAGGCCTGTCTAGATTTTCAGTTTAAAGTTGATGGATGTACTAAGAGAGATTATTATGAAAAATCTCACATTTGGCGCCCAACGTGTTGTTATGCAACTTTAGTTCAAACTCAGAAATTTCAGACTCAACAAGTAGAGTAACCTATGTAAGGTCTGTGTGCAGAACATTGTAGAACAGTATTGTTATGCTTGTGATTTGTTATCGGTTGTCACAATTAAGTACACACACACGCCACACACACAGAATGGATGAGAATTACAAGATGAGATGGTTAGCACTATACGTGGGTATCTATGGCCTGCAGCCAGAAGATAGAGCTACTCTCAGAGGCGAGGAGTGCCGGCAGTACATGGAAAAACAAAAGGCCAGGGTGCAACGGATGTTCAGGCGCCGCCTGAGGTGCATAACACTAGCTTCCATGCAGATGATGAAGAAAACGAAAGTGACACAGGGGACGAGGAAGTTCCCCTAGCCGACATTAACATCGTCAGAATGCCAAGGGGTGTGGAAGTGAGTCCACCCCAGGAACAGGATGGGGAGTCGCGACCCCAGCCTAGGCTAAGGACTGAAACCTTCAGCAGAGGAAACGTTTCGTCTGACGTCAATCAGATACCGGAAAAACCTCCCAGGAAGGGGCTGAACAACCCAGTAGGAAATTACTCTAGAGTACCTAGCTCAAGCTGATGCTTTGGACCTTCAAGGAGAGAGTATGGCCAGATTTGGGGCCGACATGTGGAATGCCCACCACGACAGATTGGCTAAGTTGGAGATTGCAAAGTTGCAATTCCGGGCAAGGATGGGGAATCAAACCCCTCCTGCTGTGCCTAGCTGAGTAGTACAGGCGCTGTCAGTAAAGATGCCTCCTTTATCGCCAAGTGAGGAGAAGGTCGATCCTAGGGATGCATACCTAGATCGATGTGAGACGAAGGTTAAACAGACAGTGGGCAGAGGCCCACCAGTCGACTGAGGGTAGTTCGACAGAGGGAAAACAGTTTACTCAAGCTCCAGGTGATAGAGCGAGACCTGAAGACAGAAAGTCTAAGGGAAGCCTACAGAAGCTCAAGGGTCAGAGACCCCGGTGCTTCACATGCAACACGACAGGTCACCGAGCAGCTAAGTGCCTGAGGGGCACTGTACTAAGCCTAAATCTAAGGTGACCAGGGTACAGGTTGCAGGTATGTGTACCGTGGAAGACGGGAATGCCCTAAGACACACACTCGAGATAACTAAGGGACTAGTTAATGGGAAATGGACGAGTGTCGTTCCAGATAAGGGTGCTACCGTTAACATGGTCAGGGACAATCTGGTTGCGTCTGAGAGTAGAACAGGCCGATCCCTCCGTGTCCAGTACCCAGATGACACTGGTAAGGACATGGTAGAGGTGTCCATGATGGTGGACACCCATTCATCAAGGGCAAGATAAGGCTGCACAGTGTAGAGCGGCAGGCTATGGCATTTTAATAGGAACTATTCTTGGTGAAGAAAACTAGGTGGATCTGTCCCGTGGTAATGACCCAGAGGAAACAAACAGGTGAGAGGAAGGACAAGCCACCTGGTTTTGACACCAAGCACCAGCCGGCTGGTCAAGTAGAGAAAAAAAGCTGCCTAGGCGGAAGAACAATGCAGCAGGTGAAAGGAAAATGGTGCAGTCCTTCTCTCTTCAATCCACAGAAAACGAGAACTGGCTCAGGGGGACTCAAGCGGTCCTCACCAGTTGACGGCGATTTCACGCGCCCGCCAGCTGACAGAGTCAAGGTCGCCTCTTACCAAGGCGAAACAACAGGTGCATCAGGCAAGAGAAAAAAGAGCAGTTTTCCTTCTTTCATTTCACAAAAAAGGTTCACTATGCCTTGTTGTTCACTATGCTCTGTTCTTCACTATGCTCTGTTGTTCACTATGCTCTGTTGTTCACTATGCTCTGTTTTTCACTATGCTATGTTGTTCACTATGCTCTGTTGTTCACTATGGCTTCTTGTTCACTGCTGTTGTTCACTATGCCTTGTTGTTCACTGCTGTTGTCCACTATGCCTTGTTGTACACGATGGCTTGTTGTTCACTATGCCTTGTTGTTTACTTTGAATTGTTGTTTACTATGCCTTGTTGTTCACTTTGATCAGTTGTTCACTATGGCTTGTTGTTCACTTTGATAAGTTGTTCACTATGGCTTGTTGTTCACTTTGATCAGTTGTTCACTATGGCTTGTTGTTCACTTTGATAAGTTGTTCACTATGGCTTGTTGTTCACTTTGATAAGTTGTTCACTATGGCTTGTTGTTCACTTTGATTTGTTCACTACGGCTTGTTGTTCACTATGGCTTGTTGTACACTACGGCTTGTTGTTCACTATGCCTTGTTGTTCACTATGGCTTGTTGTTCACTATGCCTTGTTGTACACTACGGCTGTTGTTCACTATGGCTTGTTGTTCACTACGGCTTGTTGTTCACTATGGCTTGTTGTTCACTATGGCTTGTTGTTCACTATGGCTTGTTGTTCACTATGGCTTGTTGTTCACTATGCCTTGTTGTACACTACGGCTTGTTGTTCACTATGGCTTGTTGTTCACTATGGCTTGTTGTTCACTATGCCTTGTTGTTCACTATGCCTTGTTGTTCACTATGGCTTGTTGTTCACTATGCCTTGTTGTACACTACGGCTTGTTGTTCACTATGGCTTGTTGTACACTATGGCTTGTTGTATACTTTGAAAAGTTGTTCACTATGGCTTGTTGTACACTATGGCTTCTTGTTCACTATGCCTTGTTGTTCACTATGGCTTGTTGTACACTATGGTTGTTGTATACTTTGAAAGTTGTTCACTATGGCTTGTTGTACACTATGGCTTCTTGTTCACTATGCCTGTTGTTCACTATGGCTTGTTGTACACTATGGCTTGTTGTATACTTTGAAAAGTTGTTCACTATGGCTTGTTGTTCACTATGGCTTGTTGTACACTATGGCTTGTTGTTCACTTTGAAAAGTTGTTCACTCTGGCTTGTTGTTCACTATGCCTTTCTGTTTACTTTGATCAGTGTTCACAATGACTTGTTGTTCACTATGATCTGTTGTTCACAATGATCTGTTGTTCACAATGATCTGTTGTTCACTATGATCTGTTGTTCACTATGATCTGTTCTTCACTATGCTCTGTTGTTCACTATGATCTGTTCTTCACTATGCTCTGTTGTTCATTATGATCTGTTGTTCACTATGCTATTTTGTTCACTATGCTCTTTTGTTCACTATCCTCTGTTGCTCACTATCCTCTGTTGTTCACTATGCTCTGTAGTTCACTATGCCATGTTGTACACTATGCTTTGTTGTTCACTATGCTCTGTTGCTCACTATCCTCTGTTGTTCACTATGCTTTGTTGTTCACTATGCTCTGTTGTTCACTCTGTCATGTTGTTCACTATGGCTTGTTGTTCACTATGCCATGTTGTTCACTGTGGCTTGTTGTTCACTATGCTCTGTTGTTCACTATGCTCTGTTGCTCACTATGCTCTGTTGTTCACTATGCCATGTTGTTCACTATGGCTTGATTTTCTCTATGCCATGTTGTTCACTATGCTCTGTTGTTCATTGTGCTCTGTAGTTCACTATGCCATGTTGTACACTATGCTCTATTGTTCACTATGGCTTGTTGTTCACTATGCTCTGTTGTTCACTATGACATGTTGTTTACTATGGCTTGTTGTTCACTATACCATGTTTTTCACTATGCTCTGTTGTTCACTATGGCTTGTTGTTCACTATGGCTTGTTGTTCACTATGCCATGTTGTTTACTATGTTCTGTTGTTCACTATGCTCTGTTGTTCACTAAGCCATGTTGTTCTCTATTGCTTGTTGTTCTCTATGCCATGTTGTTCTCTGTGCTGTTGTTCACTATGCCTTATTGTTCACTACGATTTGTTGTTCACTATGCTCTGTTGTTCACTATGCCATGTTGTTCACTATGCCATGTTCACTATTCCTTGTTGTTCACTATGGCTTGCTGTTCAATATCATATGTTGTTCAATATGCTCTGTTGTTCACTATGCTTTATTGCTCACTATGCTCTGTTGTTCACTATGCTCTGTTGTTCACTATACTCTGTTGTTCACTATGTTCTGTTGTTTACTATGCTCTGTTGTTCACTATGCTCTGTTTTTTCACTATTTTCTGTTGTTCACTATATGCCTAGTTGTTCATTATGCCTTGTTGTTCACTATGCTCTGTTCACTGTGCTCGGTTGTTCACTATGCTCTGTTGTTCACTATGCTCTGTTGTTCACTATGCTCTGTTGTTCACTATGCTCTGTTGTTCACTACGCTCTGATGTTCACTGTGCTCTGTTGTTCAGTATGCTCTGTTGTTCACTATGCCATGTTTTTCACTATGCTCTGTTGTTCACTATAGCTTGTTGTTCACTATGCACTGTTGTTCACTATGGCTTGTTGTTCACTATGCTCTGTTGTTCACTATGCCATGTTGTTCACTATGACTTGTTGTTCACTATTCCATGTAGTTCACTATGCTCTGTTGTTCACTATGGCTTGTTGTTCACTATGCCATGTTGTTCACGATGCCTTATTGTTCACTATGCCTTATTGTTCACTATGCTCTGTTGTTCACTATGCTTTATTGTTCACTATGCTCTGTTGTTCACTATGCTCTATTGTTCACTATTCTTTGTTGTTCACTATATGCCTTGTTGTTCACTATGCTCTTTTGTTCAGTATGCTCTGTTGTTCACTATGCTCTCTTCTTCATTATGCTCTCTTGATCACTATGCTCTGTTGTTCACTATGCCATGTTGTTCACTATGCCATGTTGTTCACTATTGCTTGTTATTCACTATGGCTTGTTGTTCACTATCCCATGTTGTGTACTATGCTCTGTTGTTCACTATGCTTTATTGCTCACTATGCTCTGTTGTTCACTATGCTTTATTGCTCACTATGCTTTGTTTTTCACTATGCTCTGTTTTTCACTATGGTCTGTTGTTCACTATGCTCTGTTGTTCACTATGGCTTGTTGTTCACTATGCCATGTTGTTCACTATGCTCTGTTGTTCACTATGCCATGTTGTTCACTATGGCTTGTTGTTCACTATGCCATGTAATTCACTATGCTCTGTTGTTCACTATGGATTGTTGTTCACTATGCCATGTTGTTCACTATGGTCTGTTGTTTACTATGCCATGTTGTTCACTATGGCTTGTTGATCACTAAACCATGTTGTTCACTATGCTCTGTTGTTCACTATGGTCTGTTGTTCCCTATGCCTTATTGTTCACTTTGCTTTCTTGCTCACTATGCTCTGTTGCTCACTATGCTCTGTTGTTCACTATGCCATGTTCTTCACTAAGCCATGTTGTTCACAATTGCTTGTTGTTCACTATGGCTTGTTGTTCACTATCCCATGTTGTTTACTATGCTCCGTTGTTCACTATGCATTATTGCTCACTATGCTTTGTTGTTCACTATGCTCTGTTGTTCACTATGCTCTGTTGTTCACTATGCTCTGTTGTTCATTATGCTCTGTTGTTCACTATGCTTTATTGTTCACTTTGCTCTGTTGTTTACTATGCATTGTTATTCACTATTCTCTGTTGTTCACTATATGCCTTGTTGTTCACTATGCTGTTGTTCACTATGCTCTGTTGTTCACTATGCTCTGTTGTTCACTATGCTCTGTTGTTCACTATGCTCTGTTGTTCACTATGCTCTGTTATTCACTATGCCTTATTGTTCACTATGCTCTGTTGTTCACTATGCTCTGTTGTTCACTATGCCTTGTTGTTCACTATGCTCTGTTGTTCACTATGCTCTGTTGTTTAATATGCTCTGTTGTTCACTATGCTCTGTTGTTCACTATGCTCTGTTGTTCACTAAGCTCTGTTGTTCACTATGCCTTGTTGTTCACTAAGCTCTGTTGTTCACTATGCCTTGTTGTTCACTATGCTCTGTTGTTCACTATGCTCTGTTGTTCACTATGCTCTGTTGTTCACTATGCTCTGTTGTTCACTATGACTTGTTATTCACTATGCTCTTGTTGCTCACTATGCTCTGTTGTTCACTATGCTCTGTTGTTCACTATGCTCTGCTGTTCACTATGCTCTGTTGTTCACTATGCTCTGTTGTTCACTATGCTCTGTTATTCACTATGCTCTTTTGTTTACTATGCTCTGTTGTTCACTATGCTCTGATGTTCACTATGCTATGTTATTCACTGTGCTCTGTTGTTCACTATGCCTTGTTGTTCACTATGCTCTGTTGTTCACTATGCTCTGTTGTTTACTTTGCTCTGTTGTTCACTATGCTCTGTTGTTCACTATGACTTGTTATTCACTATGCTCTGTTGCTCACTATGCTCTGTTGTTGACTATGATCTGTTGTTCACTATGCTCGGTTGTTCACTATGCTCGGTTGTTCACTATGCTCTGTTGTTCACTATGCTTTGTTGTTCACTATGCTCTGTTGTTCACAATGCTCTGTTGTTCACCATGCTCTGCTGTTCACTGTGCCTTGTTCTTCACGATGCTCTGTTGTTCACCATTCTCTGTTGGTCACTATGCTCTGTTATTCACCATGCTCTGTTGTTCACTATGCCATATTGTTCACTATGCTCTGTTGTTCACAATACCTTATTTTTCACTATACTCTGCTGTTCACTATGCTCTGTTGGTCATTAAAATTCCACTGAATTATGGTCATGTGTCATTTCTGTATTGCAAAGGACACATGACCAAGTTTCCGTAGGAGACATTACCACTGGTACATTGGCAGTCGGGAATAGTGGAGACCTGGTCAGGCGGTCAAGAAGGATAAGAGGACTGGACTCAGGAAGGCAGCCTACCATCCGTAACGACGGGCTCACCATAGCCCTTGCTACATGGTCGTTTCGCTCCGAGTAGCTAAATCTAAAACAACAACGGATGGCAGCCTCATTAGACGTTGAGATGTAAGTCTCGTCCTGACCTTACACTCAGACCTCGACTAAGTACTCAGGAGAGTGCGAAAGACTTGGTGTTAAATTCTTATTTCTTGCAAAGTTTTCAGAAATACACAAGTGTTGGTTTTATCCTATGTTATTATGTCTGTGAGAAAACATTACCATTACTTACAATTATTAGTGATCGTTGTAGGACAAATGTACCACAGTTTATCGCTATATATACCTTGTGTGTCCAGCCACTTTAACTGGACGGTAGAGCGATGGTCTCGCTTCATGCAGGTCGGCGTTCAATCCCCGACCGTCCAAGTGGTTGGGCACCATTCCTTCCTCCCGTCTCATCCCAAATCCTTATCCTGACCCCTTCCAAGTGCTATTTTGTCATAATGGCTTCGCGCTTTTCCCTGACAGTTCCCTTCCCTTCAATATAATTTAATTATGCAAAAGTAAATTAAAAGTAACATTACCTCTGTTGATAGTGATGATAGCGTGAAGATCATGGCCTCCGGGAAGGTCCTTGAGGGGTCGAGTGTAGACAATCCTGCCAGCGCCGGCCTTCCGTCTGAGCCTCCTGGTGAGGAGCAGACCGACCCCCACGCTCGCCGCCACCATCACGCCCGTCACCACCACCAGCACCGGTGCCAGAGTGAAGAGCGCGTCGTGAAGGAGAGGAGACACCACCTTGTGCACGGAGGCGTGGGTGGCGGTGTAGGTGAGTGTGATGGGCGGGCTGGAGCCGCGGGCGTTGGCCGCCGTCACCGTCAGCAGGTACGCCACGCCCACCTTCAGTCTGTAACACACCAGCACAATGTTGTTGTTGTCACACAATCAGTGGCGCCCGGCACCAGCATCATGTTGTTGTTCTTGTTGTTGTCATGGACACAACCAGTGGCGCCTGGCACCAACATCATGTTGTCATGGGCACAACCAGTGAGACCTGGCACCAGCATCATGCTGTCATGGACACCAGTGACACCTGGCACCAGCACCAAAAAAGGCAATGAATGCAGAGAGTGAAATTACTTGTTGCTGAAAGGAACAAACTAGACAAATCACCTTTCCATTTAAATATTGTCAATTTGGCAACTTGAATAATTTATTATTTATTATAAATGTTTGCACATTTATTATCGCGAAATTCAGGGTAGTGAATGCTGTTATACGGTATATACAGCATGCCCTGGCCAGCTTCATGCACTCGTAAACGTGGCTGTCATGGGGCCTGTACTGTCCCTGGAGCTCATCAGCCGGGGCTGTCATGGGGCCTGTCCTGGCCCGGACCACACCAGCCGGTGCCGTCATGGGGTCTGTACTGGTCCGGGACCACACCAGCCAGGGCTGTCATGGGACCTGTACTGGGCCGGGACCACACCAGTCGGGGCTGTCATGGGACCTGTACTGGCCCGGGACCACACCAGTCGGGGCTGTCATGGGACCTGTACTGGCCCGGGACCTCACCAGCCAGGGCTGTCATGGACCTGTCCTGGCCCGGGACCACACCAGTCGGGGCTGTCATGGGACCTGTACTGGCCCGGGACCTCACCAGGCGGGGCTGTCATGAATAAAAGAGGTGACTGACCGTCCTCTCCATCTCCGCAGATGGTTGACAGATGTTTGAGCGTAATTGATACGCTTAGCGTGAAGGTGCCTGCACGTGCGACTCGGGTGAGAGATTCAGGCTGCGGACCTCTGGGCACAAGAAGAGTTTGTGTGTGGGTTAACTGAATTTTTAGAGACTTGAACCTAGGTCTTACTAGTTTTAAACAATCGCATTTTGTATGTAGTAAACTCCTATTCATTCCAGTATACATATGTTACGGACTCGTCACCACCATCTGAGCGTGGCCTCGGTAATTCCAGCGTCATTTATGAGTCTGTACTCATAAACTCCTCTGAAACGGGACGCTACGTAAACAACGCCATCTATTGGTGGCGGCGTAACAGAGATCAACGGCTCTGGTTTCCTGGCTTGGCTATACAGGAAGGTCGGTGTGGATGACCTCTGGTGAGGTCGCGGATCAAGATCAGCGCCCCCTTGGTTGTGCTACGTGCATAATGTCAACTTCCCAGCGAGTAACTGTTACTTCCTGATTTCACCAGAACCATCCATTTAACTGATGGCGTGTTTGTGTCCACAGAGGTGACACGAACAGCAGTGGTATTGGAGATGGCAGTTTACCTTGGGCAGCCGACGTTCTCCCAACTTAGTCCTGCAAGATGACTAAGTATACCGCCGCCGATCTAAAGCAGTGTGTGTTGACTGCTGTTTACGCAGTATTGGAAGGGATCGGCGTACCGCGGGTCTGGCTTGGGGGAGAAACGGACGACAGTGAGGTGCCTGTTGGGAAGCGCTACTAGCCGGATGCTAGGGGCTTCTGCCAGGGGTTCGCTACCCCTGAATCTATTGTTTTGTGTTCCTGATCAGCATGTGGCTGGGGTTATCTGCCAGCAAGTGGCTGGAGAGTGGTCGTGGGGTATAGGTACCATGTGATACTGTCAGTTGGCTGGCCCACATACGAGGTGAAACTCGTCAGTGTTTCCCAGTATGGTTGGACAAAGTACTGGGTAAGAGAAACACTGGGGCTTCACGAGCACTGCATGTGAGCGCGTTTGATGTCCTGTGTGAAAGGGTATCTTGAGGTTATCTTGAGATGATTTCGGGGCTTTAGTGTCCCCACGGCCCAGTCCTCGACCAGGCCTCCACCCCCAGGAAGCAGCCCGTGATAGCTGACTGACACCCAGGTAAATATTTTACTGCTAGGTAACAGGGGGCATAGGGTGAAAGAAACTCTGCCCATTGTTTCTCGCCGGCGCCCGGGATCAAACCCGGGACCACAGGATCACAAGTCCAGTGTGCTGTCGGCTCGGCCGACCGATTCCCTCTGTACATAGTATATCTATGTATACATAGTATACCTATGTATATCACTGTACATAGGTGTAGAAATAGTCTATTTATTCTAATATGTACATTTTTATTAGTGGAGGTAAATATAGAGAAAAAATAAATGTTTTGGTAATCCTCCCCCCCCCCTTTATCATTGCACTATATTGCCAAATCTTGAAAGCATACTACCGACTTGGGCTCGGATACAACAAACACGGTTCATCCATCAAAAACCCAATTACTGGTCCATGGTGACCGTAACAACATATTCGTAGTTATTTGATTTGGATAACCTTATATGTTTTTTTTTTATTTGCTTCTAGTCACAGGTCCACAGGTTTCACAAACAGGGATTAATGACCACAGAGGCCCAGTCCCTGGAGTGGATAAACACCACCTGCTGCCACCATCTGAGTAGTGTAAAGTATGCCTACGACCGTCCGCAGCACCTGAGCAGGTGAGCTCATTAGGCTCCCCAGCTCAGGTGGGGCACAGGTACGTAGACGCACGATATTCTGGGGGGTTCCCTGGGTGATTGGCGCGTGCCGGCGCGTGGCGTTTGGGTGCGTGGGCCTTTGACCGAGGGTTGTGTTGGAGTGGGGGCGGGAGGGTATGTGGTTGTATGTGGTCATGTAGGGAGAGTAAAGGCAGAGGAATGTTGAAGAGGAGAGGAATAGTAGTAGTATATGAATATCTATGAGTATGCACCGTAGAGTTGATCCTGTGTGTAGGTAGATAGATGCGAGTACGTATGTGGTTACGTAGAGGAGGGAGGGCCCCCCTGCCTGGCAAGGATATGTTGAGGAGGGAGGGGGCTCCCCTAGCTGAGAGGGTAGGAGACCAGGGTCTTAATATGGGTATAGGGGGAGAAGGCGGTGTGTAGATAGATAGATAGATAGATGAGAGTATGTAGAGGAGGGAGGGGTCCCCTTACCTGGGAAGGATATGTTGAGGAGGGAGGGGGGTCCCCCCAAACCCTGAGAGGGTAGGAGACCAGGATCTTAAGATGACGTAGGGGAAGGGAGGGGGAGCGGGCAGAAGCTTTGACTGATAGTGCGGGTCTCTCATTCTGGTGCTTGTTTTATGTAGTGTACATATTTTTTACCAATACTCAGCCTCTGGTGTGGGTCTCCGTAAATTAGTTTTCATGACAGACTCGAGGGGTGTTCAGCATCACCCTCCCCCTCCCCTGCTTCCAGAGCGCTAAGGATATGAGGGTCATACCTACCACATAGCTCTGAGGAGAGACACCACATGAACACATGGGGTTACCTCTTCGAAGTTTGAGGCATAACTGTTGCGAATGTCATCATCAACCTCTACCATAGTTAGTCCTGCCCACCCCTCCCCCCCTCCATCCACATAGCAGGGCATACCACATACCAACACCACCACCACCACACTGCTGGGAGTGACAGCAATACGGCGCACCATACTCACTCCTGACAGCTCACACCGGCACGTAGCAGCAGGCAAACCACATAACGCAATGTAGAAGAACTGTACTAGGAGATGTCGCGCCCGGATGCTTGAGTGGTCTGTGTTCCATTAAGGAGGTAGGGTTATATGACACATCCTCACCCTCCTCCTATGCAGGTGACATATGAGGGTGAGAATTTAGCCATACTGTTTTTGTAAACAGTGTGGGTGGGTGGGGCACCCCTCTCCCTCCCCTCCCTTATCTTCTGGAGTGATACGGACCTGGACCACATACCATCACATAGGTTATCTTGAGGTTATCTTGAGATGATTTCGGGGCTTTAATGTCCCCGCGGTCCGGTCCTTGACCAGGCCTCCACCTCCAGGAAGCAGCCTGTGACAGCTGACTAACACCCAGGTACCTATTTTACTGCTAGGTAACAGGGGCATAGGGTGAAAGAAACTCTGCCCATTGTTTCTCGCCGGCGCCCAGGATCGACCCCGAGACCACAGGATCACAAGTCCAGCGTGCTGTCCGCTCGGCCGACTGGCTCCCTACATAGACGTGAGAAGTGTTACCACATGGCACATCACTTAGTAAACTCAAAGTCAGTAGGTTAGCGTTTACTGAAAGAGGGAAACATTTTGGGCGGGGAGCGAGCCTTCGGAGGCGGCTCTCCTCTGTAAAGTTTGTCACATAACCGAGGCTAAATGAGGCGACACCGCCCACCATAGCCGACCGCTCCCTCCCCCTCACACTTGACACCTGCAAGTTAT
>WNGS01167040.1:41133-77719 GCA_020271785.1 Procambarus virginalis | reverse complement strand
CAGCTTGCAGGTGATTTTCCTGAAGTAGGAAATCAGGGTGGGGTCCGGGCCCACTATGGCTTGTTGTTCACTATGCCATGTTGTTCACTATGCTTTGTTGTTCACTATGCCATGTTGTTCACTATGGCTTGTTGTTCACTATGGTCTGTTGTTTACTATGCCATGTTGTTCACTATGGCTTGTTGTTCACTATACCATGTTGTTCACTATGCTCTGTTGTTCACTATGCTCTGTTGTTCACTATGGTCTGTTGTTCCTATGCCTTATTGTTCACTTTGCTTTCTTGCTCACTATGCTCTGTTGTTCACTATGCTCTGTTGTTCACTATGCCATGTTCTTCACTATGCCATGTTGTTCACAATTGCTTGTTGTTCACTATCCCTGTTGTTTACTATGCTCCGTTGTTCACTATGCATTATTGCTCACTATGCTTTGTTGTTCACTATGATCTGTTGTTCACTATGCTCTGTTGTTCACTATGCTCTGTTGTTCACTATGCTCTGTTGTTCATTATGCTCTGTTGTTCACTATGCTTTATTGTTCACTTTGCTCTGTTGTTTACTATGCATTGTTGTTCACTATTCTCTGTTGTTCACTATATGCCTTGTTGTTCACTATGCTGTTGTTCACTATGCTCTGTTGTTCACTATGCTCTGTTGTTCACTTTGCTCTGTTGTTCACTATGCTCTGTTTTTCACTATTTTCTGTTGCTCACTATATGCCTTGTTTTTCACTATGCCTTGTTGTTTACTATGCTCTGTTATTCACTATGCCTTATGTTCACTATGCTCTGTTGTTCACTATGTTCTGTTGTTCACTATGCCTTGTTGTTCACTATGCTCTGTTGTTCACTATGCTCTGTTGTTTAATATGCTCTGTTGTTCACTATGCTCTGTTGTTCACTAAGCTCTGTTGTTCACTATGCCTTGTTGTTCACTAAGCTCTGTTGTTCACTATGCCTTGTTGTTCACTATGCTCTGTTGTTCACTATGCTCTGTTGTTCACTATGCTCTGTTGTTCACTATACTCTGTTGTTCACTATGTTCTGTTGTTTACTATGCTCTGTTGTTCACTATGCTCTGTTTTTCACTATTTTCTGTTGTTCACTATATGCCTAGTTGTTCATTATGCCTTGTTGTTCACTATGCTCTGTTCACTGTGCTCGGTTGTTCACTATGCTCTGTTGTTCACTATGCTCTGTTGTTCACTATGCTCTGTTGTTCACTATGCTCTGTTGTTCACTACGCTCTGATGTTCACTGTGCTCTGTTGTTCAGTATGCTCTGTTGTTCACTATGCCATGTTTTTCACTATGCTCTGTTGTTCACTATAGCTTGTTGTTCACTATGCACTGTTGTTCACTATGGCTTGTTGTTCACTATGCTCTGTTGTTCACTATGCCATGTTGTTCACTATGGCTTGTTGTTCACTATTCCATGTAGTTCACTATGCTCTGTTGTTCACTATGGCTTGTTGTTCACTATGCCATGTTGTTCACAATGCCTTATTGTTCACTATGCTTATTGTTCACTATGCTCTGTTGTTCACTATGCTTTATTGTTCACTATGCTCTGTTGTTCACTATGCTCTATTGTTTACTATTCTTTGTTGTTCACTATATGCCTTGTTGTTCACTATGCTCTTTTGTTCAGTATGCTCTGTTGTTCACTATGCTCTCTTCTTCATTATGCTCTCTTGATCACTATGCTCTGTTGTTCACTATGCCATGTTGTTCACTATGCCATGTGTTCACTATTGCTTGTTGTTCACTATGGCTTGTTGTTCACTATCCCATGTTGTGTACTATGCTCTGTTGTAACTATGCTTTATTGCTCACTATGCTTTGTTTTTCACTATGCTCTGTTTTTCACTATGGTCTGTTGTTCACTATGCTCTGTTGTTCACTATGGCTTGTTGTTCACTATGCCATGTTGTTCACTATGCTTTGTTGTTCACTATGCCATGTTGTTCACTATGGCTTGTTGTTCACTATGGTCTGTTGTTTACTATGCCATGTTGTTCACTATGGCTTGTTGTTCACTATACCATGTTGTTCACTATGCTCTGTTGTTCACTATGCTCTGTTGTTCACTATGGTCTGTTGTTCCCTATGCCTTATTGTTCACTTTGCTTTCTTGCTCACTATGCTCTGTTGTTCACTATGCTCTGTTGTTCACTATGCCATGTTCTTCACTATGCCATGTTGTTCACAATTGCTTGTTGTTCACTATCCCATGTTGTTTACTATGCTCCGTTGTTCACTATGCATTATTGCTCACTATGCTTTGTTGTTCACTATGATCTGTTGTTCACTATGCTCTGTTGTTCACTATGCTCTGTTGTTCACTATGCTCTGTTGTTCATTATGCTCTGTTGTTCACTATGCTTTATTGTTCACTTTGCTCTGTTGTTTACTATGCATTGTTGTTCACTATTCTCTGTTGTTCACTATATGCCTTGTTGTTCACTATGCTGTTGTTCACTATGCTCTGTTGTTCACTATGCTCTGTTGTTCACTTTGCTCTGTTGTTCACTATGCTCTGTTTTTCACTATTTTCTGTTGCTCACTATATGCCTTGTTTTTCACTATGCCTTGTTGTTTACTATGCTCTGTTATTCACTATGCCTTATTGTTCACTATGCTCTGTTGTTCACTATGTTCTGTTGTTCACTATGCCTTGTTGTTCACTATGCTCTGTTGTTCACTATGCTCTGTTGTTTAATATGCTCTGTTGTTCACTATGCTCTGTTGTTCACTAAGCTCTGTTGTTCACTATGCCTTGTTGTTCACTAAGCTCTGTTGTTCACTATGCCTTGTTGTTCACTATGCTCTGTTGTTCACTATGCTCTGTTGTTCACTATGCTCTGTTGTTCACTATACTCTGTTGTTCACTATGTTCTGTTGTTTACTATGCTCTGTTGTTCACTATGCTCTGTTTTTCACTATTTTCTGTTGTTCACTATATGCCTAGTTGTTCATTATGCCTTGTTGTTCACTATGCTCTGTTCACTGTGCTCGGTTGTTCACTATGCTCTGTTGTTCACTATGCTCTGTTGTTCACTATGCTCTGTTGTTCACTATGCTCTGTTGTTCACTACGCTCTGATGTTCACTGTGCTCTGTTGTTCAGTATGCTCTGTTGTTCACTATGCCATGTTTTTCACTATGCTCTGTTGTTCACTATAGCTTGTTGTTCACTATGCACTGTTGTTCACTATGGCTTGTTGTTCACTATGCTCTGTTGTTCACTATGCCATGTTGTTCACTATGGCTTGTTGTTCACTATTCCATGTAGTTCACTATGCTCTGTTGTTCACTATGGCTTGTTGTTCACTATGCCATGTTGTTCACAATGCCTTATTGTTCACTATGCCTTATTGTTCACTATGCTCTGTTGTTCACTATGCTTTATTGTTCACTATGCTCTGTTGTTCACTATGCTCTATTGTTTACTATTCTTTGTTGTTCACTATATGCCTTGTTGTTCACTATGCTCTTTTGTTCAGTATGCTCTGTTGTTCACTATGCTCTCTTCTTCATTATGCTCTCTTGATCACTATGCTCTGTTGTTCACTATGCCATGTTGTTCACTATGCCATGTTGTTCACTATTGCTTGTTGTTCACTATGGCTTGTTGTTCACTATCCCATGTTGTGTACTATGCTCTGTTGTAACTATGCTTTATTGCTCACTATGCTTTGTTTTTCACTATGCTCTGTTTTTCACTATGGTCTGTTGTTCACTATGCTCTGTTGTTCACTATGGCTTGTTGTTCACTATGCCATGTTGTTCACTATGCTCTGTTGTTCACTATGCCATGTTGTTCACTATGGCTTGTTGTTCACTATGGTCTGTTGTTTACTATGCCATGTTGTTCACTATGGCTTGTTGTTCACTATACCATGTTGTTCACTATGCTCTGTTGTTCACTATGCTCTGTTGTTCACTATGGTCTGTTGTTCCCTATGCCTTATTGTTCACTTTGCTTTCTTGCTCACTATGCTCTGTTGTTCACTATGCTCTGTTGTTCACTATGCCATGTTCTTCACTATGCCATGTTGTTCACAATTGCTTGTTGTTCACTATCCCATGTTGTTTACTATGCTCCGTTGTTCACTATGCATTATTGCTCACTATGCTTTGTTGTTCACTATGATCTGTTTTTCACTATGCTCTGTTGTTCACTATGCTCTATTGTTCACTATGCTCTGTTGTTCATTATGCTCTGTTGTTCACTATGCTTTATTGTTCACTTTGCTCTGTTGTTTACTATGCATTGTTGTTCACTATTCTCTGTTGTTNTTACTGTCTTCCTATCTATATATCATCAATCTGTTCGTCCATCTATACATTTATCCATTCAAATGTGCATCCATCTATCTATTCACCTATACATCTATCCATCTGCCTATCTACCGATCACCTATCTATCTTTCCATCAATCTATCCATCTATTCATCCATGTATCCATCCAGCTACTCATTTATATCTCCATCTGTCATTCCTCTATCCATCTATTCACCCATTTACACATCAATATATCTGTCCGTGCATGTGTCCACCCTTCTGCCTGTGTGTCCGTCTCTGTCTTTGCCCCCGTTCTCCCGCTTTCCTATCCCCAAGGCTCTTGAGACCCTCCCCCCACTGCCCATTTTGTCCCACCTCTCCCCTATTCTCAGAAAATGCTTGGGTCTTTCCCGCCCCTTCCCACTCCACCCTTCCACCTTCATCCTCCCCCTGCCCCTCTTCCCACTCTCCCCCTCACACCACACAGATCCCCCTGCCCCTTTCACCCGTGCTTCCCTTTCTATTCTCTCTCCTTATTTATATCTCTTCCTCTATCCTTCTGTCTCTCACTATCCTATAATTAATACACGCATATTAAAGGCGAAAGTCACTATGTCTCTTTAATAATAAATGGAAGTCACGCAGAATATAATAGATCGCATTGTAGAGTTTTTCGGTTGGGCCGGAGAGGCATAATTTAAGCCGTGTGTTTTTTTATGGGATTATTGTCTTAGTTTAACTAGCAGAAATTTCTATTAATTTTCCAGAGATAAGCGAATAATGGTGCACATTTCTGTTAAAAAAATTAGTTCATTTTTGTAAATATCTTCGTTTGGTCATTGACAGCCAGCCCGCGTACCAAGCATTCCCAACGTCACTAAACTGATGCAGTTCTCAACGTCACTAAACTGATACATTCTCGATGACACTAAGCTGTTGTATTCTCAACGTCACTAAACTGTTGCATTATGAACGTCACTAAACTGATTCATTCCCAACGTCACTAAAGTGAAGCCACTCCTAATGTCACTGAAGTGAAGCCACTCCTAACGTCACTGAAGTGAAGCCACTCCTAACGTCACTGAAGTGAAGCCACTCCTACGTCACTAAAGTGAAGCCACTCCTAACGTCACTGAAGTGAAGCCACTCCTAACGTCACTAAAGTGAAGCCACTCCTAACGTCACTGAAGTGAAGCCACTCCTAACGTCACTAAAGTGAAGCCACTCCTAACGTCACTAAAGTGAAGCCACTCCTAACGTCACTGAAGTGAAGCCACTCCTAACGTCACTGAAGTGAAGCCACTCCTAACGTCACTGAAGTGAAGCCACTCCTAATGTCACTGAAGTGAAGCCACTCCTAACGTCACTGAAGTGAAGCCACTCCTAACGTCACTAAAGTGAAGCCACTCCTAACGTCACTGAAGTGAAGCCACTCCTAACGTCACTGAAGTGAAGCCACTCCTAACGTCACTGAAGTGAAGCCACTCCTAACGTCACTGAAGTGAAGCCACTCCTAACGTCACTGAAGTGAAGCCACTCCTAACGTCACTAAAGTGAAGCCACTCCTAACGTCACTGAAGTGAAGCCACTCCTAACGTCACTGAAGTGAAGCCACTCCTAACGTCACGAAAGTGAAGCCACTCCTAACGTCACCAAAGTGAAGCCACTCCTAACGTCACCAAAGTGAAGCCACTCCTAACGTCACGAAAGTGAAGCCACTCCTAACGTCACTAACTGATGCCACTCCTAACGTCACGAAAATGATGCCACTCCTAACGTCACGAAAATGATGCCACTCCTAACGTCACGAAACTGATGCCACTCCTAACGTCACGAAAATGATGCCACTCCTAACGTCACGAAACTGATGCCACTCCTAACGTCACGAAAATGATGCCACTCCTAACGTCACGAAAATGATGCCACTCCTAACGTCACGAAAATGATGCCACTCCTAACGTCACAAAACTGATTCATTCCCAACATCACTCCCCTCCGTGGTGCCGCCTTGCCGTGGTGAGGGGCTCACTCACACCTCCCTGAGACCGGTGTGGGTTGCCTTTGCCCCCCTCCTGCCCCTCTTTGGGTGGTGTACGTGCTGAAGGGCACCATGTACGGGCCTTGTGAGCCATCGGACCACTGCTGGAGAGGCCGCCCTAAGTGGATGGTTGGGTATCCAGGCTGGGGCGATAGGGGGAATGGGGTCTTAGCACCAGTGTGGGAGAATGAACGATGTGGTAGGACTCCCCTGTTGAAAAGGAGGAGCACCCTTCCCGCACTGGCCCGCGCTCGGCCTCCCTGGCTGCCCTGGTAGGTGGTATCCCTTGGTTCCAGGTCCCAAACTTTTGAAATTGTTTGCAGCATGGATGACGACACGACTTCTCTTACCCAGGCTCATGGGGTGGCGACCAGGCCCCAGAGTCGGACTGTCCTGGAAGGCCGGGATCTGTAGCCCCCACTACAGGGCCCGGTTTAGGCCCAGACCGGACTCTTCCTCCCTGCTCCCCTCCCTCCTGCGTGGTTGGGTCGAGCCCCAAGCCTGCTGTGGTGACCGCCTCGTCCCCTTGCACGGCTCCATCTCTTATTGTGACTACTGCACCTTATGACCCGTCTCTCTCTAAAGGTTCTCATCGCCGTCCCCGCCACGGCCGCTCTCGTATGCTCCCTTCCCATACTCATTCATACCATACTTTGTTTGGTCCTGCTACGTGGTCTAAGTACTTTGACCTCCATCCTTTAGATTTAACCCCTAACGATTTTTCCCTTCATAGGCATCTTGAAGATTCAGTAGATGCCTCTGTTACCTTCAACCCCACCCGTGTCGTTGCTGCTCCTTCTCGGGACGCAGCCACTCACTTGGCCGCCTTATCCTGCATTGGCGAGACCCCTGTTTGGATCTCCAAGAATGCTCGGTTAAATGCCAGTGTTGGCACTGTTCTCCTCCCGCACCATGTTGCAACCGGTGTTAGGAATCTAAAAGACTGCCACGAGGATATCAAGCATATCCTCGAGGCCCAGGGTCATTCTGTCCTCCAGGTGGATACGTTTACTCGTCCCCCTCGTGGTCATCGCCGTCTGCCCCTTCAGGTTGTGAAGATTACTATTGATGGTAGGACCCTTCCACCCTCTGTCATTCTTGCTGGTGCCAGATGCTCCGTTCAGGAGTATATTCCATCTCCTCGGCTCTGTAATAAGTGCTGGAGGTTTGGGCATGGTGCCCTCAAGTGCTTTAGTCTTGTCTCCCTTTGTCCCATGTGTGGAGGCGAGGGTCACTCTAAGTTGGAGTGCACTTCTCCCCAGGCTCGCTGCCTCAATTGAGGTGAGGCCCACCCTACCTTTTCCCGCACGTGTTTACGTTACAAACTTGAGGCAGCCGTCCTCAACTTGAAACACCGGGCCCGTTTGTCTTTTCCTGAGGCGAGGCGCCAAGTTCATCGTCTCCCCCCTTTCGCTGGCATTTCTTGAGCTCGCGTGGTACGCTCTTCCTCTCCTCCTCCTTCCCACCTTCCTCAATCTCACAACCGTTTCCAAGCCTTAGACCTGGATACGCCCACCACCTCCTCCCTTGTTTCCTTCCGTTCTGTCCCAGGGGATCCCCCTCTTGGTTCTCTGTCTAGGGTTCCCCTTCTTTCTACCCAATCTGTCATGTCTCCTGTGTCTTCTATCTCCTCTCCCTCTGGTCCTCCTTCCCATCTTTCTCCCCCGTCTCTTGGCTCTCCAAACCGCCTGACTGTGCGGGCCGATGTCCATTGTTCTCCTGGAGGACAGGTTGTTCGCTCTCGCTCTTCTTCTCCTATTGAGACACTGCAGTCTGTTGCCCAGTACATTGCTGCTGGGACTCCTGTCACTTTGAGTCAGAAGCGGAAACCTGGCTCCTCTCCTTCCTCCTCCCTGGTAGGCAAGAAAGCTTTGCTTTCTTCTTCGCCCCCCTTTCTCTGATTCCTGTTCTTACTGTGGAGGATTCTTTAGCCCCTGGTTCCGTCTCGGTTGCTACCCTTGCTGAGGTGCGCTCCCCTCTTTCTGTTCCCCCTCCTCCTGCTCTCCTTACCTGCCCCTCTGTTGTCTCCTCCTCTTCTACCCCCCTCCCCATCTGACCCGTTGGCGCCGCGAGGGGGCTTGGTGGTCGGCTGCTGGAGTGTGATGCTCCATGGGACAGTCCTCTGTCCTTTTGTGGCCTTATGTTCCCGCTGCTGTCTTCTCCAATTGTGCCTGATCGCTTTTCCTTTTCTTTGTTTCGTTTTTCTCCCCCCTCTTCTCCTATCTGCTTGATGTTTCCTGCCGACCTTTTGCTTGTTTTGGTTATTCTTTTGGACGTCTTCTATTTTGATGTCCGGGTGCTTTAGGAGGCATACTCTTGCACCTGTAGAACTGTAATACCCAACGTCGAGAGCGAGGGGGGAACCTTTTATTGTCAATGCTCCTTTCGTCACTGAACCCAATCTCGACGGACTGATGGTTCTTAAGGTAGCGTTTGTGGGGCGTATACTCATGACGCACCCCTAAGGGGCTCTGACATGATCGACGATAGCTTCTTGTTGGGTGTCCTGCCTCTAATTGTGGCTCCATGGTGGGTATGGGGGCAAATTCGTGAATGATTTTTTTTCTTTTCTTACTTATGTCAAATTCTGTTCCTCTTTTACCTTCTCAGGCTCATATGGTGGGCGACCAAGCCCCCGAGTCGGAATGTGTTGGAAGACCGGGCTCTGCAGTCCCCGCTGCATTGGGCCCGACCTTGCTCCTCCTTTGACCTTTCTGACTACTCCCCTCGGCTCCCCTCCCTCCTCTGTGGTTGGGTCGAGTCCCAAGCCCCCAGTGGTGACCACCTCGTCCCCTGGCACGGCTCAGTCTCTAGTTGTGACTACTGCGACTTTTAACCCCTCTCTCTCTCTCTCTTTCTGGGGGGGTTCTCAACGCCGTCCTCGACACGGCCGCACTTGCTCGATTCCTTCCCGTACTGATGCGTATCAAGCCTTGTTTGGTCCCGCTTCATGGGCCAAATACTTTGATCTCCTCCCTCTTGATTCTGCACCTCCTAACAATTTCTCCCTCCATAGGCACATTGTTGATTTCGTAGATACCTCTGTTACTTTTCACCCCACCCGTCTTGGTACACATGTCGTTGCTGCTCCTTCTCAGGATGCAGCCTCCAGCTTTGCCGCCTTGTCCTGCCTTGGCGAGATCCCTGTTCAGGTCTCCAAGAACGTTCAGTTGAATGCCAGTTTTGGCACTACCTCCCACCCTATGTTGCTACCGGTGTTCGGAATCTCCAGGACTGCCACAAAGATATTCGTCATATCCTCGATGCCCAGAGCCATTCTGTTCTCCAGGTAGACCCGCTTACTCGTCCCCCTCATGGTCGTCGCCGTCAACCCCTACAGGTTGTGAAGATTACCTTTGATGGTAGGACCCTTCTGCCCTCTGTCATTCTTGCTGGTGTCAGGTACTCTGTCTAGGAGTACATTCCCTTATCTCGGCTCTGTAATAAGTGCTGGAGGTTTGGGCATGGTGCCCTCCGCTGCTCTGGAATTCTCTCTCTCTCTGTCCATTGTGTGAGGGCGAAGGTCACTCTGTCGGAGTGCACTTCTCCCCAGGCTCGCTGCCTCAATTGCGGTAAGGGCCACTCTACCTTCTCCCGTGCGTGTATACATTACAAGCGTGAGGCAGCCGTCCTCAACTTGAAGCACCAGGAGTGTTTGTCCTTTCCTGAGGTGAGGCGCCAAGTTCGCTGGCTCCCACTTTATGCTAATTTCTCTTGTGCTTGCATGTTGTGCTCTTCCTCTCCTCGTCCTTCCCACCTTCCTCGGACTCAAAACCATTTCCAGGCCTTGGACTCTGATATGCCCACCTCCCCCTCCTTTGTTTCTTTGAGTTCTGTCCCGAAGGGTCCCCCTCCTGGTCCTCTGTCTGGGGGTTCCCCTTCTTCCTGCCCGGTCTGTCAGGTCTCCAGTGTTTTCTTCCTCGTCTCCCTCCGGTCCTCCTTCCCATCCTTCTCCTCCGTCAATTGGCTCTCCACGCTGCCTGTTAGTACGGGCTGATGTCCATCGCTCTCCCAACGGCCGTCGTGTGTGCTCTCGTTCTGCTTCTCCTGTTGAAACGATGGAATCCGTTGCTCAGTACGCAGTTGCTGGGACACCTGTCTCTTTGAGTCAGAAGCGTAAGTCTGGCTCCTCTCTTTCCTCCTTCCAGGTGGGTAAAAAGGCTTCGCTTTCTTTCTCGCTCCCTACTCCTGACTCTCTCGCTCCGTCCCTTCCCGTTTCGGTGGTTACGCCCCCTGATCCTGCTATGGAGGTCTCTTTGGCCCCCGCTTCCCTCTTGGTTGGTGCCCTTGCTGAGGTGCGTCCCCTGGTTTCTGCCCCTCCTGCTGCTGTCCTTGACCCTCGGTTATCCCTCCTCTTCTTCCTCCGGACCCAACTCGTCCGCCCCTGGTCGGTCCTCTAGCTCCATTCCCTCCTTTACTCAGTTACCCATGCCCCTTAATACTGACTCCGCTGACCCTAACCCTGATCCTGTGCTTCTTTAACGTGCTATGTTCCCTTTTCGCCTTTGTTTCTTCGTTGTTCTCTTTTGCTGTCCTTTTTCTCGTCGATGTCTATTCTTCAATGGAACGTTTGTGGTTATTACGCCAATTTCCTTGAACTATAGCTTCTAATTTCGCGGTTTTCGCCCCTTTGTGTCTTTCTCCAGGAGCCGATGCTTGGGGCTCGTCCTGGTCGCTTTCGTGGCTATTCCTTTCTCTCCCCCTCCCCCCCCCCCCAACTGTTGCTGAGGCTCCTAACTCTTCTACTCTCTTGATTCGCTCTGATGTTCCCTTTGCCCCCTTACTTTTTCCTTCATCTCTCCAATGTTAAGCTGCTCGTATCTTTGTGAGGAAATGGTACACTGTTTGTTCCATTTATCTACCCCCGAGTGTCCCGCTTTCTCTTCCCAATCTGAAACACCTACTGGACTCCTTGTCGGAGCCTGTGCTCCTCCTAGGTGATTTCAATTGTCATTCCCTTTGGGGTGATGTTCTGACGAACACCCTGGATCGCCTTCTTGAGCTGTTCATCCTCTCTTCTTCCTTGTGTCTTCTGAATTCTGGTGAGCCCACGCATTTGGACTCTCAGACTCACACCCTTTCCTCACCACCTGTTTACTCAAGAGGCCTGCGGTCACCTAGGGTGGCAGTCCAGGCCCTATTATATTGTGCTGTAAGGACCATTCTTCTCTGGCATACTTAACACTCTGCTTTTAGTCCTACCGAGACCCACTGAGAGTGCTCTACCCCTCAGTGCAGGTCTATGACTGTTGGCCCTGACGACTGGTAAGGCATGCTGCCTGCTCTGCCATTTCTCGTGCTAATCATCATCATATGATTATCAATAATAACCAGGTATCGGACGAAGTTACTTCAATTAACGTCGTCAGAAGAAGCAGGTATGGAGGAGGTAGCTGCTGGACCCTTAGGGTTCTCCCCCACCATGATCAGTGACACTGTCACCCCACCCAGTGATGAGTTTGTGGAGGTGGTAAGTAAGAGGCTGAGAAAAAAAACAAGGGAAACATAAGCCTGATGAACAACATGGTGGACGACCTCAAATAGCACCAACGAGCATGTACATACGTCTGACCTTCCCTAAAGGCACGAGTGTGGCGAACAGGATTGTGTGGAGTTAGAAACTGAGCAAGGAGTACCCACCTTGCACTGCAGGTGTGGTACGTCCACATGTCAACTCCCCATATGTGTATGTTTCAAGAGAGAAGCAGCAAGTTGTGGAGGCTCTTCTACAAGGGAAAATAGGTGATGTAAAGCTCTCCCTTCTAGATAATCCAACATGGAAAAAGAAGATGGATGAATACCTAGTCTACAGGTACAGTCACGGGTATCCACTAGCGTGAGCCTATGAATTAGACAGGGTACACAATGCACGAAGATTGACCAAGAATGATAAGCCTACTGATCAAATAGTCATAGTCTGGAAGAAGCCTGAACTGCCATCTGACAAGTATTGGTTAGGTGGGTTGTATGCGTGCCCCAGCACGTTCAGGGTGTGGCAGCCAGACCCTGTGGAGTGTTATGAATGCTGTGGCAGTGGCCACATAGCTAAGCACTGCTGGTGCCCCGCACCCAAGTGTTCTCTCTGTTCCGGTCCTCACCCACTGAAGGACTGTCCGTATAAAAAGACCAGAAACCAAAGAAAGCTGGAACAGGACCAACAGAACACTGTAACAGAAGCAGGGCAACAACCTGAAACTGTGGCTCCATCTAAACCGCCACTGAAGTGCTTCAGATGTGGTACGGAAGGAGTAACCATCTGGCACTCAGACTGTACCAAACAGCCATCCTTCCTTGGCACAAGGAGGCAAGTGCCCGAGACTCAACAAGTGCCTACTGATGCCGGCTCTAGTACTGTTGACCCACCCCATAGCGGTGAAAGTACCAGCAACGCCCCTGACAACACACAACAGCCTGAGACAACAGTTAAAGGACAGTCGGCAGCCTTGCAAACACAGGTAACAGAACTGAAATTATACAGACGCTATGTCGGGCTTTTTCACAAGAGATACAGCAGCCTCCATACTGCTGTGTCACAGCCATGGCCCGCGCAGGTAAAGGTACCCGAGGTGGTGGTGACGCCAGCGGCGGCGGCGGCAGCAACGGCGGCAGAGATGAGTGTGACAACGGAGGCGATGGCAGCAACGTCGTCAGTCAACTCGGGGATGACAGCGGTGTTAGTGACACGGAAACATTAACTGGAAAAGGAAGTCGATCCGCATCAGCATATATTAAAATGATTAATGACCTTAACAAACGCGCTCGAGCCAAGTACAAGAATGTAAATTATAATATTCTGCTTGACAGTAATTATGCCATGCAACTTACAAAGAACATTCACTCACGAACCATCCCGAGTTCCTCAGTGATCAAGAAACTGATATCACCAGATGTTACTGACGACACCAAATGCCAGGTTGGTGTGGCTCATTACGTCGTACAGTCACTTATTGACACATTGCGGTTGCGTGGTGACCGCCGGCCAGGTCGGACGTTCCTGAGGTCTCTCCGCTCCTGGCTAGTGTTTACGTTGGGTGATTGCTTGTTTGCCCTGCTGGTGGTGGTTTGCCACTGACAGGGTGACGTTTGCCTTAGCCATGGGGACGTCTCGCCCCCCCCCCCAGTGAAGAGGACGTTGTCGGCTGGTCTGGCATTTATGGTGCCGATGGGCCATTCATTGGTTGGTGTCGCCCTGGTGGACGTGCTGCATGTGCAGCTGTCTGACCTGGTGGGCATCCAGCTGCTTTAGGGCCATCGTGCTGTGGTCAAGTTCCGCCTCCAGGCTGCCTTTCAGGCGTTTCTCGAGCGTTGTGAGGGGTGTGTTTACCCTCTCCCTGATACTGCTGGCTCCGTTAAGGTGGTGAATCTTAGTGTTACCTTGACGTCTGTGACGGTGCATGGTGCCCCTTTCGAATTTCAGGACGACTTTTTAACCTCCTGTTTTGAACGATTTGGGACAGTGTTAAGTATTCGTTGGAACAAGGTCGTTGCCGGGCACTGTGTTGGTATGCTTGACGGCTCCCGCACCCTGACAATGTCGCTGAGGTGTAGTGTCCCGTCGTCGATGTCCGTGTTGGGTTACACGCTCCGCTGCCTGTACCGGGGTCAACCGCACACCTGTTATCGGTGTGGTCATGAGGGTCATCTGGCTACGGCGTGCGACGTGGGAGCAACTGGTCGGATGCATGTTCTTAGTGCGGAGGATTTTCCGCCCCTGTTGCGTTCGGATGGTTCTGAGGACGGTGTGGGTGCTGTGCCTGAGGCGCCTGATTGCCTGTCTGCTGCTCCGCCTGTTGAGGCGAATTCTCCGGCCCGTGCGACTCGTCAGGTGACTGCTGTGGCCCCTGGGGTTGTTGAGCCGGTGTGTGTGGGTGTCGGGCCGTCGCCTGCACTGCGTGTAGTGAAGGGTGTCCCGGTGGAGGTCCATGTCCCGCCCCCGCCAGTAGATGTGATACTGGCTCCCGGGGACGCGGGTTCTACTGTTTTGGAGGGGGTGCTTCGGCAAGGTGAGGTACCTGCCGTATCTGTGTGTGTTAACGACTGTAGTTCTGCTCTTTCCATCCCTTTGCAGAAGCGTGCGCGTCGGTGTTCTAAGGCTGTTTCCCTGGATGATGTAGACAGTGTGGGGGATGTGGACTCTTCGGACGGTGCTGGTGTGGCCTGTGTGGATGTGAAGATGGTAGCTGTGCCTGCGGCGGGGCCTGCTGGGAGTGGTGTGGTGCGGCCTGTCTCGAAGCGTTTGCGGCGGGCTCAGAGTGTGTCTCCCCTTCGTGGTGTGCCTTGGGAGGTGGGGGAGTATGGTGATCTGGCGCCCCCCGCCGAGGATGATGGTGCTGTGAGGGGCTCAGAGGTGGCTACCTGTGTCCCCCCTCCTGCGTCGCCTGCTGTTGGATCTCCGCAGTGGAGGGTTGCCCCTGATGATTGGGACCTCGTCGTGATATTGCGGAAAGATGTGCGCCGGGGGGCCTCGGCTCCTGTGCCCTGTGGTGGGGCCGATGCCGCGCCTGCATCCCCTGCAGTTCCGCCTCCTTCATTGCCCTGGTCTGGGGGTCGCCTAGTCCTGACTGCTGAGGTCGTGCCCTGTGGGGGTCCGGTATTGGGCCCTTATCGGGATGCCCGTGTGCTTCCGATCCCGTGGTACTCGTCCACTGTCTGGGTGTCGCGGGTGAAGGAGTTTGTGTCTCGGGTGCCAAATAAGATGTCTCAGCCGATGCCGCTGCCTGGTGGCCAGGTGCCCGATGACACGTGGGTGGTTTGGGAGGCGTACTGCTTGCGCTTTCCGATATACAAGTTCCCGGAGAAGTAATAGTTAATGTCTGATCAGCTGCCGCCGTGACCTCGTCACCCCGCCCTCCGGTGCGGGGAGTCTCCCTCTAACGTCCACCTCTGTTTTCGTCGCCAGTCCTCTCTCTATGGCCCGTCACATCTAACACTTTTGACTTGCTTCTCCTCCTTAACGTCAACGCGTCTCCCTACATTTGTCCTGGTGCAGTCATCGGGAGGGTAAACCCTTCATGCAAACTGCACCTATTCTCGAGAAGAAGAGAAGATTGACACATTGTGGAAGTGGGACGAGGACAACAATGGGACTACCAGTCCCAGGGAGGAACAACACCAAGACGATAACTGCTGCTGACACAAGGACCATTAGGTTTCTCAGTTGGAACATGCGTAGCATCAACAAAAGACTGAATGATCTAATTGCACATGTTACCAGTAACAACATAGATATAATTGCTATACAGGAGCCCTACACGTCCAACATGATAAACAAAACCCCACCAAAGATCAGAGGGTATTCATCTTATATTAATTAAGAGCAATGCCACAGGCCTACTAACATACATCAGAAGTCATTTACCGCACACTCTTGTGAGCACGTCACACAATGTACACACACAGTACCATCACTTTCATGTACAAACTGCAGCAGGCCACTTCTCATTCCTCAATGTATATGCCAGAAGCCAGAAACTCAATGTAACATTGCTCCCAGATCTAGACAATCATGGGACAATATACATGGGAGATTTTAATGCTAGACAAATTACGCTAGGAGACATTACTAACAACGATAATGGATGCAAATTTATAAACTATGTTTATGACAACAGATTAACCGTGTATACTACTGATACCCAAACTCATTTATTGGGAGACAGACTTGATTATGTAATGGGTAGAAACCTTGTGCAAGACAGGATGGATTGTTCGTTGGTAAATCACTTGGTTAGTGATCACTATGCAGTTTCTGCTTCCTATGAGGTACAATGTGATGTACCAGGAGTTGACCCTGAGCAGCCGTGGAGTGCGGACGTGTCCCTCCGTGACTGCTAGGGTAGTCAGCCGTTTGGTCGCCAGGTGGCGGGGCGTAGCTGCCCCCCCCCCACCCCCCAGTGTTGTTGCCTGGCTGAGTGCAGACGTGGCAGGTGTTGGGCTTACCATGGGTGGTCCCCTACCATCGATTAAGCGCGTGAACTCCGTGGGCCTGGAGTTCTCTGGGCGTGCTGGTTATCCAGATGTAGCAGTGGTGCTGTGCGACATGCTTCATGTCCCTGTGCTAGACGTCGACGGAATTGAGCTGGTGACTGCTCATCGTGTTGTCATCAAGTTGGCGACGGAGGAGGTGTACCGTGACTTCCTCAGTCGCTACGAGGGACGCTCGTTGTCGTTGCCGGGGGGTGCCGGCTTAGTCTCCATATCAGACCGGAGTGGTGCGCTGACCTATGTCAGTGTGCATGGGGCACCCCTGGAGTTTCCCGAGGATCTTCTAAGGCGTTACTTCCAGCGCTTTGGGCCAGTCATCAGTGTGCGGGTCAACACGATATCCTCTGGGAGATATGCCGGGAGGCGGACGAACATTCGTACCTTGGGGATGCGCCTGAGGTCGGATATTCCATCTTCGGTCCGGCTTCTGGGGTGCTACATACGGGTGTACTATGCCCGACAGCCTCGGACCTGTTTCCGGTGTGGCTTGATGGGGCATCAGGCTGCCGGGTGCGAGGCGGCTCCAGTTGCCCCTGTCAACCTCTTTAGGGAAGAAGATTTCCCTCCGCTTCCCCTGGACGAGGACTCCGGGGATGCGGAGACCGTCCAGCTCGTTGTTGCGGCACCCCCGTCGTCCACTGACGTTTCCCCGGATGTCGCCGGCCTTCCTCAGGCTGTTGCGAGGCTGTCGGTGAATCCTCCTGACCCGGTCCATGCTGCTACGGTGGGCCTGGATGCTGCGCCCTCCTCCTCGACTGGTTCCCTGTCTTCAGATGCTGCGCCTGGCCCTGCCTCATCGCCTCGGCTACCGGCGGTGCTGGGTGCTGAAGTGGCTGTGGGGTCCCCGGTTGTGTGTGGTCCGGTTCCCCCTGCGGTTGAGGCTGCTGCAGTCATGAGACGGGCATTGGTACGCGCGGCTTGTGATGCCCGTGGGTCTGGGTCCGCTTCAGGTTCCGAAGATGTGCGCCCGATGCCCAAGCGGTCCAGGCGTTCGTCTACTGCCTGGGCTGATGTGGAGGATTCTGACGCTGATGGGTTCTCGGGAATTGAGGTGGTGGACGCTGACGTCCATGTACCTGCTGATGCCAAGGATTGTGTGTATGATTCGCCTCCTGTGGCTTCTGTCGGCAGTTCCCCGCAGTGGGGGGTAGTTGCACCTCCAGATGTTGGTGAGGGGGGTGCTGGTGCAGGTCGGGACCTAGTGTTAGTACTGAAAAGGGATGTTCGGAGAGAGGAGCCCCTGCAGGTGTCCCGTCCGGTGGTTGATGCGAAGCCCTGTGAGGCTGCCGCGGTTACTAGTGCGCTGCCCGTTGCCTGCGCCGGTAAGGAGCAGCCTGTCCCGTTCATCTTAGCCAACGGCGTGGCGTATCATTCGAAGACCAACCCTGTAGCTATTAGCTTTCATGAACGGGTGGAGCCTCTTCCGTGGTGCCCCACGACTGTCTGGGTTCCAGCGTATCGGGTATTTGTTGAGGGTGTGCCGATTTCGATGCCCGATCCTCGGACGACCCTTAGTCCCCCTATTCCGGACAAAATTCTGGCGATGTGGGAGGCGTATTGTACTCTTTTCCCGGCTGCAGAGTGGCCGGAAAAGTATGCGCAGTCCTGATAGTCTGTGTGCTTGCTGTGTGTATCGGGTATGTCTTGGATTTTGGTCTGTTATGTGATGTATATTGTGTGCCCTTCAGGCCGATGTTTTCTAAATGTCCCTGTACTTTTGGCTCTGCCTTTTCATGATCTATGTTTCTTTACTTTGTTGTATTATGTGCCCTTCTGGCTATGATGTTCGATCTCTGTTATTAACTTCTTATGTTTATTTTTTCTTGTTCTTCTCTGCTTACTTTGTGTATTGAGGTCTTGTGTATTTTGGGTATCGGTCCTTCAGGCCGGTGTTAGGCTTGTTTGTTGTGTACCGATGGTTTTGTACTGTTTGATATGCGCCTGTGTTTTTGTTGTTTTGCATTTGTTTATCCTTTTACTGCATTTGTTTATCCTTTGTACTGCACGTGTTTACCCTTTGTCCTGTATTTCAATACCTTTTTGAGTTTTGTACTTTGTTATGCTGTGCTGTCGGCCCTTCTGGCTGATGGGTTTTTTCTTTTGTTTCTCTTTGGTTTGTACTGTGTCTCTCCTTGTTTTTTATTGTATTTAATTTGCATGTTTGCATGTAAAAATAAAAAAAAAAAAAAAAAAAATGTGATGTACCTAATAGACATCGGAGACGGAAAATGAATATACCATATGGCTTACATGATGACTTTATTAATTGTATTTCAAAATGGTATTAAGATTCCACAATAACGAATGTACAAGCCTTCTCCAGAGATCTCGTTGATACAATTACTACCTTCTACGACACATGGGTGTGTTGGGGAACAAGTCGTAAGCCTAGCAGAAGTGGGCAACACCTGCCACCACTCAAGTGGGTCCTCGACCCCGTATTTGTTAAAGAACATGAACGAGTAAAGCAACTTGGAGATACATACAAACGAACCAAAGCACAAGGTGACTTGCATGCATTTCTAGTTGCAAATAGAGAGGTGAGAGACATGAGCAACGTTATATGTAATAAACATTGGAAAAAGTTCTTACAAAGTATATATGAGCAAACAACACTTGTTGAAGTGTTGTTTGGAAAAGATACGAAAAATCTATAGAAGCAACCCAACCAAACCACTGCACCACAGCCCACTGGAACAAGCAAACATTCTCCTTGATCAATGGACACTTATATCAAGCTACGACTCGTTCCCAATTAACATACAGCACAGACTTAATGACACACGCCCCAACAGACAACGAACCATCAATCTTGCCTGTACAGATATCGACGTGTCGGACCTTAATGATGTAATTGAATGGGAATTAAATCATGCACTAAAGATGGGAAAATCAACTGCTCCTGGAGAGGACGGTATTACTTACAGTCTACTGAGATTACTCTCACACGTACCAGGTAATCCACTTTTAGTGTTATACAGAATGAGTTTAAGTGAAGGAGTGTTACCTGATGCTTGGACAAAGAGTGTCATTGCTCCCATCCCCGAACCACACTCAGATAATTATAAACCCATATCTCTAACATCGTGTGTTTGTAAAGTGCTTGAACGTAATGTTCTTAACTGACTCATGTATCGTATACAGGGGCACCTGTCACTCCAACTGAAGTGATTTATGCCTGGGCTCAGTACACAACACTGTTTTGCTGAGTACTTCGCACATATTTTTTAATTTTTATTTTTACATGTGACACATGCAATTTAAATACAATAAAAACAATAAAAGTACATTCGAAAACATAACAAAACAAAACAAAATAATAAACCACCGGCCAGAAGGGCCGATAGCACCGGACAACAAAGTACAAACACGAGAAATGCAAGAGCATACATCAAAAGAGAAAACAATGTCAAAACAAGCAAGCACAGTAACATTATAAAACAGAACAGTATTTAACAAAACAAACATCAAGATGTATAACATGAAACATAACAAGAAAAGCACAATAAACAACAAACAAAACAAAAATAACAAACAAGCACAACATGTAATGCAAAAATAAAACACCACTGCAAGGTACATTCACAGAAACAAGACATGAATAAAAACACTCACACCAAACTAAACCGCCTCACAACAAACAAAGGGAGAGGGCCAAAATATACAATAATAAGAAACAATCAATCCATGCAATCAAGAAAACAAAACATAGGAACACACACAACAACAAACAAGCACCGGCCTGAAGGACTGAGAACAAAATACAACATAAGGGACATCATGAAATATAACAAGGAAATCGCACAACACAGTCTAGCAATGCATAAATAGAACACAAGGGGCAAAATAACAACACAAAAGCAAATTCATGAATAAAAACGCCCTCACCAAAACACCGGCCTCGCAACAAAGAAGGGAGAGGCACGTGCACAGATTACAATAGGGCAAACAAAAGGCCATAGGGGCACACAACACTACAGGAACATGAAATCAGCTGACATATTTGCCCGGGAACAAGGCCCGGGGGAATCGCGCTTTGAATGCCTCCCAAAGCAGCCTCCTCCTCCAAGAGTCTTGACCGTCCACTGAGGACACCATGGTATCCGGAACCCCGGCAGCAAAGACCTGCAAACAGGGAACCAAGACGGTGTCACTCCGGAGGTGAGTTACCGCCACCCTACTTCATATACCTGGAACCCGCCCATCAAGAAAGCTCTCCAGCCTTTCAGACAGTAGGATCTTGGCAACCATGACCTCCAGAGCCTCAAGTCGCAACCCCGAAGGAGAGAGCCGTGCAGAGGGCACCACCACATGGGCACCAGTGGCCACGGGCACACCACCAGACGACTGCAGGGAACCAGGGCGGCGCACATCCTTTCGTAAAGTCACTACCAGGCCACACCCAGCACCAGCATCCGCACCATTCCTAGCAGCGGAAGCCACCGCACCCAACTGCGGAGAGCCCCCTGGCGGGGAAGGAACAGAAGGCACACCCGAGACACGGGCATCAGCACCAGCAGGCACATGAACCTCCGCCACCACCACCCGCGGAGACAACGACGCATCCGGATCCCCGCCGTCAACACCTGAAGACCCACAGTCACTGAAGTTCCCAACATCGGCCCAGGCAGTAGACGAACGCCTGGAACGCTTGGACTCCGGCTGGATATCGTCAGAGACGGAAGCGGACCCAGAAACACGGGCACCACTAGCCGGACGAACTGACGCCTGGCGCAGAACGGCAGCATCCTCTACCACAGGGGGAACCGGACCACACACAGCAGGAAGCTCCGCAGCCACCCCAGTACCCAGCACAGTAGGGACCCGAGGTGAGGCTGCAGGGCCAGGTCCAGCAGCCGAAGACGAGGAAGCAGATGATGACGCCCACAGGGAGTACCAGGAAGACCCACGGGAGCAGTAGGGCCGGAGACAGGAGCAGGAGTAACATCCGACGGCACCGCAACAGCCGGAGAAGGGCCGGCGACAACCGGGGGAACAACGGGCGACGCAGGGGGATCCTCGGCAGCGAACGGGACGCTCACCTCCTCGCCCCCGGAGTCCTCCTCCAGAGGGAGCGGCGGGAAATCCTCTTCTCGGAACAAATTCACGGGAGCGACCAGATCAGCAGTACACCTGGCAGCCTGATGCCCCAACAAGCCACACCGGAAACAAGTACGGGGTTGTCGGGCATTAAACACCCGCACGTAGTACCATAACAGCCGGACAGATGACGGAATGTCCGACCTCAGTCGCATCCCGAGGGTCCGAATGTTGGTCTTCACACCCGAATACGTGCCAGACGATAGCGAGTTCATCCGCACGTTGACGACGGAGCCGTACCTCTGAAGAAACGCCGGAGGAGTCTCTGGAAACTCCATGGGGGCGCCATGGACACTAACATATGTCACAGCACCACTACGGTCCGAAATGATCACAGACCCGGTGCCGTCCTGCAGCTGCAAAGTACGCCCCTCGTACCTCCGGAGAAAATCACGGTACACCGCTTCACCCACAAACTTGATGATGACACGGTGAGCAGTGACCAGCTCGACACCATATACGTCCTGGACTGGGACTCGGAGCATGTCACTCAAGACCAAGTCCACCATCGGGTAACCAGCACGGCCAGTAAACTCCAATCCTATGGAGTTTGTCCTCATGACAGCTGGAATAGGGCTACCCATCGCAAACACGCCACGTCCCCACCACCAGGAACAGCAGGGAGGGTAGAGACACCCACATCCCCTGCCGGCGAAAACGGCAACTATCCCAAAACTCCCGGAGCGGGCAAACGACACGTCCACACCGCATGGCAGCTCAGGTGACTCTCCCTGTCACTCCAACTGAAGTGATTTATGCCTGGGCTCAGTACACAACACTGTTTTTCCGAGTACTTCGCACATATTGAAGCTTCCCCTCAAACAGTCTTCATCGACCTAGCATCAGCTTTTGATACAGCAAACAGAGAAATCATACTGGAACAGCTTGCCGAGCTGGGAATACAAGTAAAACTACTAAAATGGATAAAGGGCTATTTGTCTAATCGAACAGCATATGTTTTGTTTAATGGTGTTAAAAGCACAGAGAGCAAACACTTTGAACTGGGAACTCCACAAGGAGGGGTCCTCAGCCCCTTGTTGTTCAACGTTCTGATGCATAAACTTATTAAAGATCTTCCAACTAATAATGAAGAGACGGTCATTTGTTATGCTGATGATATATGATTACAGGCTGCCTCCGAGCCTAGAATGCAAGTTCTGCTCGATGCTTTTGATACTAGAGTTGAGGCATGTGGCCTCCTCATCTCTGTACAGAAAACTCGTGCCCTCATTCCGTGTGGTATTCCACCAGCGATTATCATAGATGGACGAGCACTTGAGAACTGCGAGTCTTACAGATACCAACTCCATCAAATATTAAATATGTACCCAACTCAATTAATGATTAATCAACCAATTACTCCATGGGATAATGGGATCTATCAGTTGATTTTGTAAATGCGCCCAAGAAAGATAGTGTGCACTCTACATTATTAAAACAGTTAACACTGAAAAGCATCACTGAAAGCACTCAGAGTATGGGTAACGATGTGTATCAGTGCTATACCGACGGCTCTGTAGAAGAAGGTGGACGATGTACCGGTTCCGCATGTAATATATTTGAACAATCTTCTCTCGTACATACAGCAATGAAGCGCGTCAATGACTGGGCAAGTATAACTCAAACCGAACTTGCAGGCATATACCTTGCCACTGAATTTTTAAGACAAAGGCAGTGGACTTGTATGCTGTGACTCGCAGAGTGCACTCCTGGTATTGAACGCACATAGTAGTGACACCCAGAAAATTGTCAGTGATATTCGAATGAATGTTTTAGCGGCTAAAGAAAACAGATTTGAAATTAAATTCCAATGGATACCATCACATGTTGGCATCTCAAGGCATGACACTGTTGATATGCTTGCAAAGACAACCTGTAGAAAACCAGTGGTAGAAATTGATATGAGTATTTCATTAGCAGTGATAAAAAGAATACTTAAACAAATATCTAATGAAGATCTCACCGACCTAGCAAATTCACAAACACCTGAAAATTGTAGCATTAAATATTATGATAGATATCGTGAGGAGACATTCACATATGGGACTAATAGAATAAGAACCCGGCAATATGATGTTATAGTGGCCAGAATACGCCTGGGATATGGACGTATCTGGCAGCTTTCTCAAAACCCAAATGTCGAGTACACAATGTGTCAAGTTTGGGAAAGAGAAAACATGCACTCTCTTGAACATTATATTGTAGAATGTTCCATACAGACTGACTTTCGCCCTCCTGGACTAAGGTATGCTGAACTGTGCAAATTACTATATGAGTACTGGAACACTTGATATATTGGACTTGTACCCAAGATTGACCACGAAATGTATCAATTATACAATGTATGTATGTGGTGTAACTATATAACCTGAAATTGTAAAAGCACCATAATCACCTTCAATGATTAAGTGCTTAATTGCACACTAGTTTCTCTATCAGCTATCTCACCCTGTCAGAGTAAAAGAGACAAATGTATGTGAATGCATGTGTGTGTGTGTATATATGTATATGAATGTATGTGTGTGTGTGTATGTATATGTATGTGTATAAAGTATATATGGAAGATGATCAGAATTACATTTCACCTTTGTAAATGCACATTAATGACACTATGTAAAAGACACATCGAACACTTTATGTAGGGCATACGTAAATCAGTGTATCTATGTATTTACGTATGTTGCATAGTATTTGCGTATGTAGCATAGCATAGCGTATGCTTAGCATTTTAAAAGCACCGAATCACCTTCTGTGGTTGATTGTTCAATAAACCCCTGAACTATATGTTTAACACATATCTAACCCTGTCCATGGAGGACAGAAGAAAATGTATATATGATGGTTAGCATTGTAAATGTGTGGCCACGTCTGTAGTAGAAAATAATAATAATAAAAAAAATCCTGTCGTGATCTTTCTATTTGCTCGTCTTCTCTTTACTAAGATTTCACGTGGCAGGTTCTTGATGACCTCCATGGCAGTGACCATTTCCCCATACTTGTTACCTTTTTCTCTTTTCACCCTCCCCTCTCCTTCACTTGGTGGCAGTTTACTAAGGCAGACTGGAACCTATTTACCCTCAGTGCTGCTCTTTCTGACCTCTCCTTTCTGTCTCTCTCTCGCTCTCTCCTCCTTTTTCATGACACCGTCTTCGACGCTGCTCTTCGCTCTATTCTTTGCTCTTCCTCTTGGGGCCCACGGAAGTGCGTTCCCTGGTAGAATGCAGACTGTGCTCGGGCTGTTCGCTGTAAGCGTGCAGCCTGGAAGAGACACCGCCGCCGGCAGACGGCCGATTCTTTTCTTTTATTTTGGAAGGAGAGTGTGGTGGCCCGTAGGGCCATCCGTACGGCTAAACGTGAATGTTGGGCATCTTGTGTCTCCACCATTATGTCCGAAACTCCTCTGCCGCAGATCTGAAAGCGTGTCCACAAAATAGCGGGCAAGTTCGTACCCGATGTCTTACAGGTCCTTTCCCTCCATGGTACTCTTGTGGCGGACCCGTTGCAGGTCGTTACCGAACTGGGTTCCCACTTTTCTTCTGTTAGCTCCGGTTTTAATTTTCCCCAATCTTTCCTTCTTCGTAAACCTGTCCTTGAATCTTGTCCTTTGGATTTCTGTACTCATCTTCGCCTTCCCTATAACGATCCCTTCTCTGTCTCTGAACTTCGGTCTGCCCTGGCCCTCTGTTGTTCTATGGCGGCGGGCTCCGATGGCATTCATTATGAGATGCTTCGCCATCTCCCTCCGTGCACGTCTCGGTATTTACTCATTCTGTATAATCGGATCTGGGAGTCGTCGTCAGTCCCTGAGGACTGGCTCGATGCCATTGTCCTCCCTGTTCGCAAGAACATCCCCTAAGGACATTCACCCTATTGCCCTCACAAGTTGTGTCTGCAAACTCTTTGAACGTATGGTTAACGTTTGTCTGATGTTGTTCTTAGAACACCATCACGACCTCTCCCCTACTAAATTTGGTTTCCACAAGTGCCGCAGCACAACAGATTTCCTGGTGAACTTGGAGGTCTATATTCGAACTGCTTTTGCTGTGAAGACCTCCGTTGTTGCCGTCCTATTTGACCTAGAGAAGGCTTACGACACCACTTGGCGATATCATATTCTATCCCAACTTCATTCTTTCAGCCTTCGTGGTCATCTCCCTCTCTTTCTCCGCAGCTTTCTCTCTTGTCGTTCCTTTCAGGTGAGGCTTGGTACCACTCTCTCTGCCTCCTTTCAGCAATACGAAGGTGTGCCCCAGGGTAGTGTTCCAAGCACTACTCTTTTTCTAGTTGACCTCAATGGTCTTCTTTCCTCTCTTCCTTCAGGCGTCTTCTCTGCTCTCTATGTCGGCGATCTTACCCTTTGTTGTCAGGGGTGATGATTCACCTCTCCTTCAACGCTGGCTTCAACTTGCGATTGATGCCGTGTCGTCTTGGGCCACCGATCATGGCTTCAGGTTCTTTACATCTAAGACTTGTGCTATGACTTTTTGCTCGGAAGCGTGTCGTTTTTCGTTCTTCTTTGTCGCTTTATGGTCACCCCATGGTGTACAATGAATGTACAAGAGCTTATACATTGTGTGTAAGCTTTTGGGGTTGATTTTTGACACTCGTTTGTCTTGGTCGCCCCATATCTCTTACCTTCATGTTGAATGTTCTAAGGCCCTTACCGTCCTTCAGGTATTGTCCCATACTTCTTGGGGAGTGGATATGCACACTCTACTCGCTTTACATTCCTCTCTCGTCCTGTCTAAGCTCGATTATGGTTGCCCTGCTTACGCGTCTGCTTCTTCTACTCTTCACCTTTCGTTCGTCTCCCGTTCTCAGCTTGTATGTTGACACTGGCTTTCCTATCTCTCCACGACCGCCGTGATCGGTACTGTCTTCGCTATCTTGCGCGGTCCTTGCAGCATCCTTCCTCTCGCCTCTGTTGTTCTTTACCTTTTGCCCCTCCTGTGGGTTCCTGTTCCTCTTCACCACCTCCCTCTTTCTGTCCGGTTGTCTTGCTTACAGGATTCTCTTTCAGTTCGTATTTCTAATATTTCTCCTCGTGTTGTTCCTTCTTTGCCCCCGTGGAGATTCCCCTTCTGCAGTTTTGTACATTCTTAACCTGCATCACTAAAGCTTTTACCCCTCCTACGGCTCTGAAACGCCTTTTCCTTGAGCACTTTTCTTCTCACTCCCGCTCCGTTTCCGTCATCACCGATGGGTCTAAGTCTGCGGATGGTGTAGGCTACTCTGTTGTTTTCGTGATTGCACTTATATGTGTCGCTTACCTCTGGAGGCTAGTATCTTCACAGCGGAGCTTTATGCTATTCTCCATGCTCTCCGTCTCCTGCTTTCTCATTGTCAATCCTCATTTGTGATTGTCGTTAACTCTTGTAGTGCCCGCATGGCTCTTGGGTCCTTTAATCCGGTTCATCCAGTGGTTGTCGAGATCCAGCATTGGCTGTTTCTTATTCACAGTAAATTTAAGTCGGTTGAGTTTTGTTGGGTTCCCAGCAATGTTGTTGTCTCTTTAAATGTGCATATGGATGCTGCACCAGGGAAGCTGTCCGCTCTTGTCCCATCTCTTGTAAAGGTATTCCTTATTCTGACTTTTACCCGGTTATCCATTCCTCTATCCTTACTCGTTGGCAGGCTTGTTGGTCTTCTGTTACTGGTAACAAACTGCGTACCCCTAAGAGTTGTGTGTCCTCACGGCCGTCCTCCTTCCACCGTAACCGGCGATGGGAAACGGCTCTGGCGAGGTTGCGTATTGACCATACTCGCTTAGCTCGTGGTCGCTTAATGAAGTGCCTCCCCTGCTCCTTATTGTCCATTGCATTGTCCCTCTTACAGTCGTGCATCTAGGGTTGAATGTCCTGACTTCCGAGATGAACGTGTGTCTTGTTTTCCAACCGTCTCCTGCGGTCGCTTGTCACTCGATAGAATTCTTGGTGACTCAGATACTTTTGATATCGTTCGCCTTATGCGTTACTGTTCTCGTATTGATGATATTTATCATTTAGAATGATAAATTTCCTTGGTGATATTTAGTGCCCTCTGATTATCCCGCACATTTAATGGTGCTACATAGCCTTCCCGATTTGGTGCCTTCTTTTGATAATTACTTGCTTACTTCGCCTTCAGGGAGATGCAAAACCATCCATGTGAGGGGGTGGGGTACGAAACGAGCCGAGCCGTGTTAGGCTACTCCTAGCCTAGCAGTGTCGCCTTGGGAAGGTGGCCATCGACTACAGTACGGCAGCAGTGTGTGTGCATGGTAGAATGTCTGAATGGGCCGGCCGTATAATTGAGTAAGTACCCTTGCGTCGTATTGGTGATTATATCTCTAAGCCTTAATTCAAAGTCAGGTGATCTGCCCGCATTTTCACTAGAGGACCTGCCGGGTGACAGAGAAGCGCGGAGCGGGTGAGATTTAACCCCTATTTAACATTTTATCAGTCAACTGTGACCTGAGGGTACGTGAGCAGACGTACGTGTGTGTGTGTGTGTGTGTGTTTGGACACACGGTAAATACACATACAGGCTGTATTAGAACTAGGACCGAAGGGGCCGTCCTAGAGAGTTTTATACTCCATACTGGAGGGGTTGTGTTGATTACATTTCTAGGTGAATTGTGTCATGTCCCCATGATCTCTTGTGTAGTCTTTTGTAGAAAAGGAGGTTCAGAGCCGTTCGTCAACATTTTATGGTAGTAACTGTTATGTAACGCCGGGAGATTTCATGCCATAGGATATTGTGGTGTGATACAAGTGTGTTTTTATACAAATGTTGTGTTTTCCAAGGCTGTGATAAAGGTAATTATATATATACGTGGCTGACCGGTTTAACGTAGTTTGGTGGATTTATAGTGAAGAGTGAGTATCGTCGCGGGCGTGTGTGACAGCTCTGTAGAGGAACGTAATTCATGGGAGTAATTATCGATCCATGTGATTGTTAATTATTTACCCAAGTTGATCAGGGGAAGTGTGTAATCTCCTTAGTGTTCCACATTAGCGTTTAATAGCAGAGTGCTACAGGTGAGGTCAGCGGGTAAGATATATATTTATAGTGCCACGAAGCCTAGTGTGTTATTACTGTGTTGTGTTATCAGTAATTTACATTGTAACCGAGTTGCAAATTGTTGGGCCGTGTTCTAATTAAGTGTTATTAGATCACCTTGTGCATTATTGCTGTAGTTCAGTAAATTGCTTGGGCCATATTCTAATGGTTTAGATCACTGTCAGTGTTATTACTGGTGTTCTGCAGTAATTGTGAATTGCAAACGGGTTGTAATTGTTTTAGATCATAGTGTTGATTTATTGTGTCGTGGGCGAACTCGTCATTGGGACAAGTACTTTTTTTTTTTTATGTTTACATGCAAGCATGCTTATAAATACAATAAAACAAACCAAAAACCACAAACAGAACAAAGAAAGCATACACGTACAAAAAACATAAATTACATAAGTACATAAACACAAGAAAAAAAAAACGCCGACCGGAAGGGCCGACCACAAAACAAAAAATTTACAAAAACAATGTCAACAATAAGGACAAAAAAAATCCAAATAATGAAGACAAACACAGCGGAATACAACACAGAAGTGACACTTAAACAGTAAAAAACAGAACAAGGCTACCAGCACCGTAAACACACGGAGAGGCACCAAAAACAATAATAAGAACCATAACAATAATAAGAACCATAACAATAATAACAATAATAATAAGACAGGAAAATAAAATTACAACAAAACATACATGCCAAAAGCCGGAAGGGCACTCAGCACACCATAAACAAGCGCACAAACAACATCATGAAACCAAAAGAAACCACAAAACATAATAAAGGAACATACCAACCACAACCAGACACACACACACAGGAACCGGACACACACGCACACTGCACACACCGCACACAAAGAAACCCACAACAACAAACCGGAGCACGCAGGGACCGGCAAACAAACCCTCCCCACCCACTCATACACCCGACCCACACCACACAACCATGCACACTAATGGCAATAACCCACAACCTACAATACATAAAGGAAGCATGGGTCAAGCAAAAAACCAAACCCCTCGGGAGAAAGATACTTAACAAGGATACATTCTTTTATAGCCCTCCCAAATCAGTTACTCCTTCTCGGTGGGGCGACGACCCCCCAGCTGCCGCGGACCCGGCATAAACTCTGGAATCTCCAGATCAGGCGGATACTGATACCTCCGAAGGTCAAAGGCAGTCGCATAACGAGGCTGGGGAACACAAGCCACGCCCTCCGACGTAGCAGACGACACCGATAAAGCGTACGAGGGCTGCCAAGACGGCCGCGTTGCCGGACGCACAGGAGCAGGGGACAAATGACAAGAAGGCAATGCCTCCACCGAGACCGCAGGAGACACTGAAGATACGGCCGCAGAAGGAAGAGGCGGCGAAACCGCAGTCGAGGAACCGGGGACCGAGTCATAGAACCTCCAGAGCGAGCAGTCTTTTTCAACAGCAGCACAAGGCCACCCCGCTCACCACGGACCTCAGCAGGGGGCACCACCCCCCACGAAGAACCGGAGCCATCCGAGGCCGGCAATGCACCCGAAGCAGGAACCGCAGCCACTAGATCGGAAGTGGAGGCCGAAAGATCGTCACAGGCATCCTCTGGCAAATGCACCTCCACCGCCACCGTAGTACGCAATGCAGCCGTAGCCACCCCACCGTCGCCTGCAGACTCACAAGCGCCGAATTCGCCAACGTCCGCCCATGCAGACGACGAACGCCGGGAACGCTTAGGCACGGGCCGCACATCATCAGACCCGGAGGCCGACTCAGACACACGCTCAATACAAGCCGGGCGAACCGACGCACGCCGCAGTACCGCAGCATCCTCATCCACATGGGGCACCAGGCCAGACACATGGGGAAGCGCCGGAACCACCCCAGCACCCAGCACAGCCGGAACAGACGGCGAAGGTGCAGGGACAGGGACAGGGTCAGATGCAGCAGAGGAAGACGGGGGATTCGAGCAGAGTGTCTGCCGAAGAATCCCAGAGACACTAGGCGGAGCAGGATGATCACCAGGCGATGACACAACCTCCGGAGGAGAAGCCACCACCACAGGGGGCACATCAGGTGACACAGGGAGCATATCCGTGGCCGGAGAGTCGTCCATAGCCACAGAAACCTCCTCCACAGGAAGCGGCGGAAAATCCTCCTCACTGAAGAGGTTCACAGGCGCAGAGGCCGGCGCAGAACAGTCAGCAGCCTGATGTCCCAACAGGCCACAATGATAACACGTCCGAGGCTGCCGGGCGTAAAACACACGGACTGTGTACCCCATCAGACGCACAGAGGACGGAATATCCTCCCGGAGCCTCATGCCCAAGGTGCGAATGTTCGTCCTTACACCCTTAAGTGGGCTTGAAGATACCACATTCACCCGCACTCTTGAGAACGTAAAGTCATTACTAAGTAACGTAGACGTGGTGATTAGTTATCTATCCGTGGGATAGTGATCTAGTCACCTGAGTTCATTGGAGGTATGTAGGACCCCAGAGGGAATTAATTTCGTTGATGTTATAATTGTTGAACCAATGTGAAAGGTATCGTAGTTATGTATAATTAATTATTGATCTTCGAGATAGTAATTAATTGCTCAAGGTAGTCAAGGGTGACTGCCGTCCGCTTAGCACTTTGGACATAAAATTGTAGTAAATTATTGAGTGGGCGATAGTAACCAATAACGTAACTCGCGCTGGGATTAATTAGCTGTCCAGCAGTAATTAGCTGTAATTAGGGCAGGGATTACTCACTGAACGCTCGACGGGTCAAGTGTTTGTGTAATTCCAAGTTTCGAGTGACAGTTGAACAGTTTAACTTGTCTGTGGCAGACAAGATTAAGTTAACATAAGTAGTTGTTGCTGACAGCTGTTAGCATTGCATTAACGTAACTGTTACTATTAATATTAACGTAATCAATTAATCATTGATTGTTGATCGTCCGAGGGACGAAGTGTTAACGTAAGAATTTAATTAAGGAGGGTCGCTGGAGTTGCCAGTAACCCATATTAGTCATTTTTTATGCCATTGTAGACTACTGGTTTGATTGCATTAGCAACTATTGCAGAGGAGGGCTCCAAGGAGCATAAAGTAACGAATAGGTTACAAGAGACTTGTTTCCTAACCCACCTTGTGTTGTTGCATTGTGATTATAAATTAGTATGTTTCGCTTAATTGCATCCTCTGTGAACACTCATATTTCCGGTTAGTTCATTTACGCAGCACAACGCGATTGCAGGAAAAACCCTGTAGTTATACTCGTGGCAGGTGTCTAGTTGTCGTAAAGGTGTCGCAGGAAGGATTTTGAGTAACGTCAGTGATATTTTTCGTTGTTGTAATTATTTTTATTTTTATAAATAAAACAAAATACAAGAACTTACAAAAACACAAGGAAATCTGGTACAAACACAGTAAAACAATGGAATAACATGAACAACAAGAGAAGCATACACAAGCGTCAAATAAAAATAGACATAATACAGAGCACAACACCGATACCCCGACACGGGTACCAGACTTCTAAGAAAAACAAAAGGCCACACATAACAACACATATATGTAGTAACAGATAACAGAACACAGAACAGTACATAAAGTAAAGAACATAAATAACATAACACACCCACAACCAAATACACAAAACAGAAGCATATAGAGGACCACTCACACAAAGTCAACCACACCTCACACACACAGGAACAAAGGAGCACAGAACAAAACCACACATGCCACAAAGGTATATACACATAGACAAAAGCACAGAAAAATAGGTACCCGCACAGGAAACACACACACGCCAACATCAAGAGAAATGCATACAGTACCAACTACACCACTACCACACAACACGCAACAACCAAACACCCGAACACAGGGAGTACAGGCCAAGGCAGACCAAAGGCCAAAAAACATAGAAAAACACAGGCCCACCCAGGAGCCAAAAAAAAAACACATTCCCACACGCACACAGACACAGCCCACGCAACCCCCGCCAAAAGGGGCTTGCTGGCCGAGTGGACAACGCTCTAGATTCGTGGACCTAGGGACCAAGGTTCGATCCCGACAGCTGGCGGAAAAACAAATGGGCAGACTTTTCTTCACGCTGATGCTCCTGTTACCTAGCAGTAAATAGGTACCTGGGAGTTAGACAGCTGCTACGGGCTGCTTCCTAGAGGTGTGTGAATGTGTGAAAAAAGTTAGTAGTTAGTAACAGTTGATTGATTGACAGTTGAGAGGCGGGCCGAAAGAGCTGAGCTGAACCCTTGCAAGCACAACTAAGTGAAGACAAACGGCACCCGGATCCGGGCGCCGAAACTCACAACACACGCACAGGAGCAGCACTACCACCAGGAAGACATGCACAACCCACACAACCCTGCCAAAGAGGCTCATAGGAAAGGGAAGGGAGCACAAAGCGAAACCAACCCCCCTAAACCACCCCAACCCCCATCCCCAAACACACACCGACACCCCAACCCCACCCAAGACCAAGCACCGTCACCCAACCACCGACGCACCCCACTGACCAAAAAGCAACCCCATGAACATAGGTATCCATGAACCACTGACCAAACTCCGCCGGAAAAGAGCGCTGCAACCACTACCAGGAAAACCGCATGCCCAAAACGCGAGCAACCCCATAACCCTCCCGCCTCCCAACTCACACACAAAACACATAATCTGCAACCAAAAGACAACGTATTGCGCACCCCTCCGTGAACTACCCAGAAAAGACAAAAACAAAAACTGCAAAACATCCCCCTACACTCCGGTCCACAAAACACCTCCAGGACATCCCGAAATCAGGCAACCAACCCCTGCATCCGGACACAAAAATAAAATGCATGCACTTGCAACTCACTAAAGCCACAGTGCACACATGCTGCAGAATCACGCAACCCAAGCATACACAACCGCTCATTCGTCGCCAGCGACAAATGCAGAAACAGAAACATCAACTCCCGCTACTGTGGCGCCAAGACCCTTTTCTTCTTGAGGTTATCTTGAGATGATTTCGGGGCTTTTTAGTGTCCCTGTGGCCCGGTCCTCGAACAGGCCTCCACTCCCAGGAAGCAGCCTGTGACAGCTGACTAACACCCAGGTACCTATTTTACTGCTATGTAACAGGGACATAGGGTGAAAGAAAGTCTGCCCATTGTTTCTCGCCGGCAACTGGGATCAAACCCAGGACCACAGGATCACAAGTCCAGCGTGCTGTCCGCTCGGCTCGACCGGCTCCCTCCCCCCCCCAAACACGACCAGATAACACCGCAATTCCATCACGGGAATAAGGCCTCCACTTGAGGCTGCACCCGAGGTCAAAACACCCCATACACAGCCTTACACGAAAAGGGCATAAAGCCAGGATGACGGCAGAGCGCCCTAAGACTCACCACGGCCCAAGAATTTATAGGAGGGGTAAACAAAGCCACCTCCCGACAAACCCCCAAAGCAACTAAGTAACTAAGCCTAATCGAGCAGAAAAAAACACACAACACATTCAGCCCCCCACCCAGAACCAGCCCCTGACGCAACGAGACCCAGAAGAGGGCCCTGGCCTTAGTAAAGACGTCAGGAATACCAATACCACCCTCCCACATCCCCAACACCGAGGTCGAACGACGAACCAGATGATAACGACCACACCACACATACCTGTACACCAGACTTTCCAAACCCAAGGCCTTCCGGCAATCCAAAGGGAGGCAACGAGCCACAAACCCCACTCGCAAGAGCACCTTACACGTAACAAGCAACGTCCTCTGGTAGATCGTCAACGGACGACCCGACAATAACCCAACTGCAACCCCAACCGAACAAGAGACAGCACTCCAAGGAGTGGTCATAGGAGGCAAACCAGGTAATCCCAAGAACCCAAAGAGACAAGACCACCAGAAACCACAACCCCTCCCACACCAGGTGGGAGGCCAACTCAGCGATATCCATCAAACCTGACTTTGCACGATTGATGACGGCCCCTGTGACGGACTCAAACCGCAAGAGAACGTCTTGGACAGTACCGACAGACCCCACCAAAGCCACAAACAAAGCGGTATCGCCAGCATACCCACAAATGGGCAGCTGAAGACCGGAAGGCAAAAGAGGAGGCACAATCAAAGCACAAGCCTTGACCGCCCAAAAGAGAGGTTCCTGAAAAATCACATACAAGAGCATAGACATGGGGCAACCCTGGGACAATTCCGGCGCACAGAACGGCGAATAGAAAAAGAGGAACTAAAAAATCCATTCACACAAACGCGACTGCAACACCGGGCACACAACATGCACACCCAATCCACGAACACCGAGAAACCCAAGCCGTTTCATCGCATGTAACACAAACACCAACGACACCCGGTCTAAGGCCTTCGACCAGTTCAAGCTAACCATCGCCGCCAAAAGGAGATATTCGGATGCGTACAGAAGCACTTCCCAAAATATAGAATTGCAATGCATAAGGGAACGACCAGGCACACCAAAAAACTGCTCAACAGAAACCACCAACACAGCAACACTACGACAGCGATGCGCTAAAACCTTGAACAGAATTTTATAATCAACATTCAATAATGTGATAGGCCGCCAATTCGAGAAGAACTGCAAATTGCCCAGCTTCGGCAGCAGCCACACGATCCGGTCATAATGGGAGTCGGGCAGAACACGCTCCCGAAGACAAGCCTGCACCACCTTCAAGAGGACCTCCCCAGCACATCCCAAAAGGTAATAGAGAACTCAACAGGAAGGTCATCCGCACCGGGCACCTTCCTGGAACAAAACGACCGGACCACATCCATGAGCTCCCCCAACGAAACATCCTGCACCAACCGGGCACACTCTGCCACCGACAGCCCAGGGGTGCACCCATCCAAAAAAGAATCCGCGAGCACACCATCTCCCTGCACCGCCTCACAAAGCGCCTCCAATTCCTGCCACACGTAAAGCAGAATCCCATCCGTGCTAGAAAGTACAGAACCATCAGGCTGCCAAACGCCTTAAGAAGAACAGAAGCCCTAGCAGCTTTCTCCCGACCCAAAAGGGTGAGAGCCGTTCCCCATCCACACGCTCAGCCATACAAGCACGCATCCGAACACAGTCAGCCGTCTCTGCACACAAAGCACAAATACGCTCCTTACACTCAGAAATATCCCCAAAGCAGTCAACCCCAGCATTCAACCGCACATACAAACTAGACAGTTGGGCCTGAAGCAACAGCAGCAGCCCAAACCTCCCAGCCGCCTCCCGCTTAGCAACAACGCCAAAGAACTTCCGACACTCCACCTTACACCACTCCCACCAAACGAAGAGAGAAGAAAAGGCAGCCCTCCCGGCAAGGATCCCAACCCACCAAACCCGAAACTGTGCACAAATATGCGGACAACACAACAACTGACAATTAAGTTTCCACCACCCCGGACCCACACGAACCTGACTCCAGACACCAACCCAGACCACTATCGAGCAATGATCCGAGAAAGCCACAGGGACAGTGCGAAAGTCACACATAGAACATTCCCGACTAGAAACATAGAACCTATGCAACCTAGAACATTCCCCATGCACAGTGAAGGTATACTCTAACGCGCCGCCACACAAAATGGCAGCATCGCAAAATCCTCAAGAACGCAAAACCTCAAGCAAAGCGGCCGAAATATTCTGCAGGTGGGCACTAGAGCTATAACGCACACTTGTGACACAATTAAAATCACCACCAAAGATCAAGTCCCTCATATTATGCCACAGGAAGGAAAAAACATCTCCTAGTCCCAACGATGCACCACCCCAGATGGGGCATACACTGTCAAGAACGGAATCACAACCCCAAATACTCCACCTGCACAATCAAGACCACCCATCCTCATCCTTTCCGTGGAAGCACGGAAATAGATGCCCTCCGCGAAATAACATGAGCCTACCCCAAAGGACGTCCTCAGCGGGTTCAACACGTGATAATCAGCACACAACCCCTGCAGAAGAGACACATCCCGAAAATTGTGCTCCTGGATCAGCGCCACATCCACACACTCCACCGGAAGTACATCCACTAGGCCTAACTGGACCACAAGAGCATTCAGACCACGCACATTTAAAGACGCACAAACAAGAGCAGGTGCCATCGAAAACCCATCAAGAACCCCCCAA
>WNGS01167040.1:17702-32277 GCA_020271785.1 Procambarus virginalis | reverse complement strand
CAGCAACCAGGATAAAACAAACATTAGGCTGAAGTAAGAAGAATTGGCATCCAACCTAAGTTGGTGCAAAACACAGTTGATCGGAGTAAGTCCCTGATCATTTTGGCGCACAAAAGAAAGGAGATAACATCTAGATCAGAAAGAACTGTAGAAGAAGCAAAAGTAGTAGATAAAATTGTTGGCCTCGTGAAAGGTCTTACAACCATAGAGAATGTGCGCGACTACAGGAGAATAGGTAGATATGTAAAAGGAAAAGATCGACCTTTGAGGATCACCCTAAATGGTGTCAAACAGATGGAGAAGTACTAAGGAATGCTAAAAAATTACGTAATGATGAGGATGGAAAGTGTGGTCGTTAAGACAAGATCTTTCAAAAGAAGATAGAGAGAAGCTGAAACTGAACCTCGCCGAGGCAAAACGTTTAAATGAGAGCAGAGTGAAGAAGATATCAATTCTTTTTTCTACAAAGTGATAGGGGTAGGCAGACCAGTAAAGTGTACATAAAGGCAAACCAACAAAATCATTAGAGAAAGGGGGAGTGAAAAATAAGAAGAGGGGGACACGTTCCTGAAGATTGCATACACCAACATAGATGTAGTAAGGTCAAAGATACTGGAGTTAAGTGATATAATACAGCTGCAGACACCAGACATTGTTGCAACTCACGGAGACAAAACTTGAAGATGTTATTTAAATGAGGTCATATTCCCAAGGGGCTACTCAATTTGGAGACGGGACAGAAAAATCAGGAAAGGCGGTGGCGTTGCTGTGCTGGTGAAAGAACACCTAAAGGTGAACGAAATAATGACTGCCAATCCACAAGAAGTTGAGATAATAGCACTAGAGATCTGCCATGAGGATGATAAACTAATGATCATAAATGCATATAGTCCACCGCTAAGCAGCACATGGTCAAAAGAGGAGCTAGATAGTAAACGAGAAGGTCTTATAAAAATAATGAGAGAGTACGAAATGAGTGGTATTTGTACATTGTAGTACAAAATGAGTGGTATTCGGTGTGAAATATGTTTTTGAGTTAATCCGTTCCACACCCAATTTTTGGTGTACAGCGCATCTCTGGGAATTGATTAGGATCGTAAACAAAGGTACCACTGTATGTTTACTGTACATTAGCTTTTGGATGGTATACATGTGTGTTTATTGTACATAAGCATTTGCATTCTATGTGCTTATGTTCATTGTATATTAACATTTGTAATGTATGTACCTTTGTTCTTTTTTTGTAATTATAATCCATAACCGTCATATACCTTATCTCTTGTATGTTAAATATTTATGTTTAGTGACAAATAAAAAACATAAAATAACAGTATTATTTATTATTGATATATTCATTGTAAGGTTTCAAAATTAAATAACCCAGAAAAAATCTAGTACAATATAAAAGTAACTACATCTATATTAGTTATGAGATGGAGTACATTTGCCAAAATGTAAAAAGGTGTCTGCTGGAGCTGGATGTGACAAAGGCTTTTGGGCCTGACAGAATCTCACCATAGATAATAAAGGAAGGTGTAGAAGCACTAAGTGTGCCACTCTCTATGGTGTATAACAGGTCACTGGAAACAGGAGACCTACCAGAAAGTTGGAAGACAGTTAACATAGTCCCAAGATGCAAGAAGAGTGACAGGCAAGAGGCACTGAACTTCAGGCCAGTTTCCCTAACTTCAAGGTACCATAATGTGATTTCCTCTGAGCAAAATCAGGTGTCGTACTTCTCAGCCTGACCCACTGTCAGGTGCGACACGTTATTTGGCCGAGTCCTGATTAAGGACAGCTGTATTCAACTATATTATCAAACACTTATGTACATCATATGTACAGTTTATATACATGGCAAGGCCCAATGTTAATGAGATGGCCGTCACTCGCCAAATCATTTACATATATCAGAAACAAGATAGGACCGATTACAGAGCCCTGCAGGACTCCACTGGTGACTTCACGCCAATCTGAGGTCTTGCCTCTCACCGTAACTCTCTGCTTCCTATTGCTCAGGTACTTCCTTATCCACTGGAGCACCTTACCAGCTACACCTGCCTGTCTCTCCAGCTTATGTACCAACCTCTTATGCGGTACTGTGTCAAAGGCTTTCCGACAGTCCAAGAAAATGCAGTCCGCCCAGCCTTCTCTTTCTTGCTTAATCTTTGTCACCTGGTCGTAGAATTCTATTAAGCCAGTCAGGCAAGATTGACCCTCCCTGAATCCATGTTGGCGATTTGTCACGATGTCCCTTCTCTCCAGATATGTTACCTGTTTTTTTTCTCACAATCTTCTCCATCACCTTGCATGGTATAAAAGTCAAGGACACTGGCCTGTAGTTCAGTGTCTCTTGCCAGTCGCCCTTTTTGTATATTGGGACCACATTCGCCATCTTCCATATTTCTGGCAGGTCTCCCGTCTCCAGTGACTAACTATGGAGAGTGGCAAGCAAAGTGCCCCTGCACACTCTTTTAAGTACCCATGGCGAGATCCCGACTGGACCAACAGCCTTTCTAACATCGAGATCCAGCAGGTGTCTCTTGAACTCCTCTCTCGTAATTTCGAACGCTTCCAAGGCCGCCTGGTTTACCTCCCTTTCCCCTAGAACAGTGACCTCACCTTGTTCTATTGTGAAGACCTGGAATCTCTTGTTGAGTTCTTCACACACCTCTTTGTCATTCTCTGTATACCTGTCCTCGCCTTTTCTAAGTTTCAATACCTGTTCTTTCACTGTTGTTTTCCTTCTGATGTGACTGTGGAGTAGCTTTGGTTCGGTCTTGGCTTTGTTTGCTATATCATTTTCATAATTTTTCTCTACTTCTCTTCTCATCCTGACATACTCATTCCTGGTTCTCTGGTATCTCTCTCTGCTTTCTGGTGTTCTGTTATTCCGGAAGTTCCTCCACGCCCTTTTGTTCAGTTTCTTCGCTTCCATACATGCCCTATTATACCATGGATTCTTCTGTTGCTTCTCGGATTTTTCCCTTTGGGCCAGGATGAACATGTTTACTGCCTCCTGACACTTTTGGTTAACATAGTTCATCATATCTTGTACAGACTTATCTCCGAGGTCTGTGTCCCAAGGTATTTCCCTTAGGAAACTTCTCGTCTCTTCATAATTCCCCATTTGGTATGCCAGCCTTTTGTTTCCTAGTTCTTTTTTGTGGGAGATAATTCCTAGCTCTACCAGGTACTCAAAGTTCAATACCAATTCAATGTTGTGTGTGTGTGTTAGAAAAGTATATATAGTAGACATATAAAGGAACAAATTGGACAAAGGCGGCCCAAGAGCTAATAGCTAGATTCTGCAGATACAAAATAGTAAATACACACCATACATTCACACATACACAAAGTTTTGGAAAAGAACTTGCTGCCAAAACACGTAAGTGATGAGACGAGAGGCGAATTGCATGAAGGAATGTATATATATATTTGTAATGTATCATATGTTTCGGCAACACAGTTGAGAGGAGCGGCGGGCTTGACAAGTCACAGGTACGGGACGTGAGATTCGGGTCAACTTCCTGATAACATACAGGAAAGCTTGTATTGTGTAGTTGTCAGCTTTTCCTCTTTATTATTCTCAATAAATATATTTGTTTTATATAAAATGTTATCTCTGTTGATGCATGTCAACCTGATCATTCAATTTTAAGTATTCTAAAGTTTGCCTTAGCCTAGTTAAGTCGCTCATTTAAATAAGTTAATTTTATATAAATTTACCATTCGTTATGTTGTGAGGGAGGGGGGGGGGCGCTCCGACGCCAGTTAGTTGGTCTGATAAGTTATGTCTGTTTATCTTCTCTATCTTGTCTAAAATAGTGCAGTTATCTAGGGAGAATTCTGATTATGTTATATTACCTTAGTGTGCCATTATATTACTTGAGATATGAGTATATATTATTTTAAATATTATATATATAATTTTACTTTTGTGTTTATTTTGTAACCTGGATAAAATATAAGTCATTCTTGTATGGTACGTACTGATGAGGCACCCTGGTGGAACGCCTTTTGGTACAGGGTTTATTCTCATGTTTCCCTAGACAAACAACGTATATTATTGTCCCTGTACTTCAACGAGCAGTGTGGACAAGACGTAACAACCTCCACCCCGCCTGGCAGTGACCTCCACCCCGCCTGGCAGTGACCTCCACCCCGCCTGGCAGTGACCTCCACCCCGCCTGGCAGTGACCACCACCCCGCCTGGCAGTGACCTCCACCCAGCCTGGCAGTGACCTCCACCCAGACAGAGCTGTCACAACGTTTTGACAAACTGTCACACTTGTGACAACGTAACAATTATTGAAATACCATTTGAGGCTACGCTGTATTTGCTGGGGGGAGAGGGGAGAGAAGGAAGGGGTGAGAGAGAGGGAGGGGATGGGTAGAAGAGGGGAAGGGGGGGATGGGGGTAAAAGATGGAAGGAGGGCAGTAGACAGACTGACAGACCCAGTTACTGCTGGGTACCATTGTATCAATAACAGAGAATGTCTGTCTATCCAGTGATGGAGGCTAGAGGCCCAGGGCAAGTCTCACTGGTCTTTGCATGGTGATTTATGATTACTTGGGTGATGGGTCGACCCCATGCCCCTCCTTAAGGAGGACCGGTTCCAGTTCCGCCACCTGGTGAACCCTTTCAGTCTCAACACGTTACTCAGTTTTCAAGAGCGCTTTAAAGAGATTTTCAGCATGGGAGGGAGGAGAGAAGGAAGAAGGGAGAGATATGGGAGGAGGGGGAGAGGCAGAGAGAGACCCGGGCACCGCCGGCTACCTGTATAAGAGAACTTGGGAGGGGTGAGATATTTGACGTTGAGCATGTCTGTCTGTCCACCTATCTGTACTTCTGTCTACTTATCTTGCCATCTGTCCATTCATCTACTCATTTGTCCATTTATATATCTACCCGTCTACTCGTCCATCTATCTATCCTTTTATCTATCTAACCGCCTACATCCATCTGTCTATCACTTCATCCAACCATCTACATGTCCATTTATCTGCACATCTATCCATCAATCAATCCTCCCGTCTATACATCCATTCATCTACTCATCTATCATTTACTGTCTTCCTATCTATATATCAATCAATCTGTTCGTCCATCTATACATTTATCCATTCAAATGTGCATCCATCTATCTATTCACCTATACATCTATCCATCTGCCTATCTACCGATCACCTATCTATCTTTCCATCAATCTATCCATCTATTCATCCATGTATCCATCCAGCTACTCATTTATCTCTCCATCTGCCATTCCTCTATCCATCTATTCACCCATTTACACATCAATATATCTGTCCATGCATGTGTCCATCCTTCTGCCTGTATCTCTGCCTGTGTGTCCGTCTCTGTCTTTGCCCCCATTCTCTCGCTTTCCTATCCCCAAGGCTCTTGAGACCCTCCCCCCACTGCCCATTTTGTCCCACCTCTCCCCCTATTCTCAGAAAATGCTTGGGTCTTTCCCGCCCCTTCCCACTCCACCCTTCCACCTTCATCCTCCCCCTGCCCCTCTTCCCACTCTCCCCCTCACACCACACAGATCCCCCTGCCCCTTTCACCCGTGCTTCCCTTTCTATTCTCTCTCCTTATTTATATCTCTTCCTCTATCCTTCTGTCTCTCACTATCCTATAATATTAATACACGCATATTAAAGGCGAAAGTCACTATGTCTCTTTAATAATAAATGGAAGTCACGCAGAATATAATAGATCGCATTGTAGAGTTTTTCGGTTGGGCCGGAGAGGCATAATTTAAGCCGTGTGTTTTTTTATGGGATTATTGTCTTAGTTTAACTAGCAGGAAATTTCTATTAATTTTCCAGAGATAAGCGAATAATGGTGCACATTTCTGTTAAAAAAATTAGTTCATTTTTGTAAATATCTTCGTTTGGTCATTGACAGCCAGCCCGCGTACCAAGCATTCCCAACGTCACTAAACTGATGCAGTTCTCAACGTCACTAAACTGATACATTCTCGATGACACTAAGCTGTTGTATTCTCAACGTCACTAAACTGTTGCATTATGAACGTCACTAAACTGATTCATTCCCAACGTCACTAAAGTGAAGCCACTCCTAATGTCACTGAAGTGAAGCCACTCCTAACGTCACTGAAGTGAAGCCACTCCTAACGTCACTGAAGTGAAGCCACTCCTAACGTCACTAAAGTGAAGCCACTCCTAACGTCACTAAAGTGAAGCCACTCCTAACGTCACTGAAGTGAAGCCACTCCTAACGTCACTGAAGTGAAGCCACTCCTAACGTCACTAAAGTGAAGCCACTCCTAACGTCACCAAAGTGAAGCCACTCCTAACGTCACCAAAGTGAAGCCACTCCTAACGTCACCAAAGTGAAGCCACTCCTAACGTCACTAAAGTGAAGCCACTCCTAACGTCACGAAACTGATGCCACTCCTAACGTCACGAAACTGATGCCACTCCTAACGTCACGAAACTGATGCCACTCCTAACGTCACGAAAATGATGCCACTCCTAACGTCACGAAAATGATGCCACTCCTAACGTCACGAAAATGATGCCACTCCTAACGTCACGAAAATGATGCCACTCCTAACGTCACGAAAATGATGCCACTCCTAACGTCACAAAACTGATTCATTCCCAACATCACTCCCCTCCGTGGTGCCGCCTTGCCGTGGTGAGGGGCTCACTCACACCTCCCTGAGACCGGTGTGGGTTGCCTTTGCCCCCCTCCTGCCCCTCTTTGGGTGGTGTACGTGCTGAAGGGCACCATGTACGGGCCTTGTGAGCCATCGGACCACTGCTGGAGAGGCCGCCCTAAGTGGATGGTTGGGTATCCAGGCTGGGGCGATAGGGGGAATGGGGTCTTAGCACCAGTGTGGGAGAATGAACGATGTGGTAGGACTCCCCTGTTGAAAAGGAGGAGCACCCTTCCCGCACTGGCCCGCGCTCGGCCTCCCTGGCTGCCCTGGTAGGTGGTATCCCTTGGTTCCAGGTCCCAAACTTTTGAAATTGTTTGCAGCATGGATGACGACACGACTTCTCTTACCCAGGCTCATGGGGTGGGCGACCAGGCCCCAGAGTCGGACTGTCCTGGAAGGCCGGGATCTGTAGCCCCCACTACAGGGCCCGGTTTAGGCCCAGACCGGACTCTTCCTCCCTGCTCCCCTCCCTCCTGCGTGGTTGGGTCGAGCCCCAAGCCTGCTGTGGTGACCGCCTCGTCCCCTTGCACGGCTCCATCTCTTATTGTGACTACTGCACCTTATGACCCGTCTCTCTCTAAAGGTTCTCATCGCCGTCCCCGCCACGGCCGCTCTCGTATGCTCCCTTCCCATACTCATTCATACCATACTTTGTTTGGTCCTGCTACGTGGTCTAAGTACTTTGACCTCCATCCTTTAGATTTAACCCCTAACGATTTTTCCCTTCATAGGCATCTTGAAGATTCAGTAGATGCCTCTGTTACCTTCACCCCACCCGTGTCGTTGCTGCTCCTTCTCGGGACGCAGCCACTCACTTGGCCGCCTTATCCTGCATTGGCGAGACCCCTGTTTGGATCTCCAAGAATGCTCGGTTAAATGCCAGTGTTGGCACTGTTCTCCTCCCGCACCATGTTGCAACCGGTGTTAGGAATCTAAAAGACTGCCACGAGGATATCAAGCATATCCTCGAGGCCCAGGGTCATTCTGTCCTCCAGGTGGATACGTTTACTCGTCCCCCTCGTGGTCATCGCCGTCTGCCCCTTCAGGTTGTGAAGATTACCATTGATGGTAGGACCCTTCCACCCTCTGTCATTCTTGCTGGTGCCAGATGCTCCGTTCAGGAGTATATTCCATCTCCTCGGCTCTGTAATAAGTGCTGGAGGTTTGGGCATGGTGCCCTCAAGTGCTTTAGTCTTGTCTCCCTTTGTCCCATGTGTGGAGGCGAGGGTCACTCTAAGTTGGAGTGCACTTCTCCCCAGGCTCGCTGCCTCAATTGAGGTGAGGCCCACCCTACCTTTTCCCGCACGTGTTTACGTTACAAACTTGAGGCAGCCGTCCTCAACTTGAAACACCGGGCCCGTTTGTCTTTCCTGAGGCGAGGCGCCAAGTTCATCGTCTCCCCCCTTTCGCTGGCATTTCTTGAGCTCGCGTGGTACGCTCTTCCTCTCCTCCTCCTTCCCACCTTCCTCAATCTCACAACCGTTTCCAAGCCTTAGACCTGGATACGCCCACCACTCCTCCCTTGTTTCCTTCCGTTCTGTCCCAGGGGATCCCCCTCTTGGTTCTCTGTCTAGGGTTCCCCTTCTTTCTACCCAATCTGTCATGTCTCCTGTGTCTTCTATCTCCTCTCCCTCTGGTCCTCCTTCCCATCTTTCTCCCCGTCTCTTGGCTCTCCAAACCGCCTGACTGTGCGGGCCGATGTCCATGTTCTCCTGGAGGACAGTTGTTCGCTCTCGCTCTTCTTCTCCTATTGAGACGCTGCAGTCTGTTGCCCAGTACATTGCTGCTGGGACTCCTGTCACTTTGAGTCAGAAGCGGAAACCTGGCTCCTCTCCTTCCTCCTCCCTGGTAGGCAAGAAAGCTTTGCTTTCTTCTTCGCCCCCCTTTCTCTGATTCCTGTTCTTACTGTGGAGGATTCTTTAGCCCCTGGTTCCGTCTCGGTTGCTACCCTTGCTGAGGTGCGCTCCCCTCTTTCTGTTCCCCCTCCTCCTGCTCTCCTTACCTGCCCCTCTGTTGTCTCCTCCTCTTCTACCCCCCTCCCCATCTGACCCGTTGGCGCCGCGAGGGGGCTTGGTGGTCGGCTGCTGGAGTGTGATGCTCCATGGGACAGTCCTCTGTCCTTTTGTGGCCTTATGTTCCCGCTGCTGTCTTCTCCAATTGTGCCTGATCGCTTTTCCTTTTCTTTGTTTCGTTTTTCTCCCCCCTCTTCTCCTATCTGCTTGATGTTTCCTGCCGACCTTTTGCTTGTTTTGGTTATTCTTTTGGACGTCTTCTATTTTGATGTCCGGGTGCTTTAGGAGNGATTCAGAGGTATGCCACCAGACTGGTCCCTGAACTGAGAGGTATGAGCTACAAGAAATGGCTAGGGGAGCTGAACCTCACATCCCTGAAAAACAGAAGAGTAAGGGGAGACATGATAACCTCCAACAAAATTCTCAGGGGAATTGACAGAGTTATCTTGAGATTATCTTGAGATGATTTCCGGGCTTTAGTGTCCCCACGGCCCGGTCCTCGACCAGGCCTCCACCCCCAGGAAGCAGCCCGTGATAGCTGACTAAACACCCAGGTACCTATTTTCGTGCAAGGTAACAGGGGCAGAGGGTGAAAGAAACTCTGCTCATTGTTTCTCGCTGGCGCCCCTGGATCGAACCCGGGACCACAGGATCACAAGTCCAGCACACTGTCCACTCGGCCGACCGGCTCCCAGAAGAGGGTGGACAAAGACAAAATCTTAGCACTGGTGGAAGACGAACAAGGGGACACAGGTGGAAACTTAGTACCCAGATGAGCCACAGAGACAATAGAAAGATTTTTTCCAGTGCCAGAGTAGTTAATGAAGTGAATGCATTAAGTAGTGATGTGGTGGAAGTTGACTCCATACACAGTTTCAAATGTAGATATGATAGAGCCCAATAGGCTCAGAATCTGTACACCAGTTAATTGACAGTTGAGAGGTGGGACCAAGGAGCCAGAGCTCAATCCACGCAAACCACAACTAGGTGAGCACAGGTGAGCACTCACACACACACACCATGTCTCCGCTCCCCCCTTTCCCCCTTCCCCTTCATCCCATACCCTCCATATCCCTCCTCCTCCCTTTTCCACCTTTTCTTGAACCCTCACCCCCAACTCCAAAATCTTCTGAGACCCTGCAAAACACCTCACAGGTGACCGCGCAGGAATATAGTCCATTTAGTCCAAAAAAAAAAACTCACAGATCTTCACACCCAGGGAACAGCTTCCTCCACCAGCAGAAAGCTCACCAAGAAGAGGACAAGAAAATTGACAGAAGAAAGTGAGCTTCAAGGCAATGTACACTAACATAGATGTGATTACAAATAAAACAAGTGAACTCAGAGAATGGGCACTAGAAGAAAACCGAGACATAACAGCACTCACAGAAACAAAACTAACGAAAACCATAACAAATGCAGTGTTTCCACAGGACTACTATGAAGTGAGGAAAGAGAGAAGGGAGAGGAGGAGATGGTGTAGCTTTGCTGATAAGAAAAGGTTGGAGTTTTGAAGAGATGGGTAATCAGAGCTGTGAAGGTTTCAGTGACTACATATCAGGCACCATAGCAACTTGAAGACAGAAAATTATAATAGTATTCATATATAACCCCCCACCAAACGACAGAAGACCCAGACAGGAATATGATAGAAACAACATGGACACCATCAATATAATAGAGAGAGCAGCTTCTGTGGCTAGCAGGAACGGATCCAGTCTACTAATCACGGGAGGCTTCAACCACAGGAAGATAGATTGGGAGAACAGAGACCCACATGGAGGACCAGACAAATGGAGAGCTAAGCTGCTGGACGTGGCAAGAAACTTTCTAAGTCAACACGTCAAGCGACCGACAAGAATAAGAGGAGAGGATGAACCAGCTATGCTTGATCTGATATTTACCCTAAATGAGTCGGATATAAGGGAAGTTAAGTTGGAAGCCCCCTTGGGAATGAGTGATCATAGTCTATTGAGCTTTGAGTACCTGGTTGAGCTAGAAATTATCTCCCTCAAAAATGAAATGGGAAACAAAGGGATGGCGTACCGAAAGGGAAACTATGAGGAGGTTAATATATTCCTGGGGGATATACCGTGAGACACAGAACTCATAACTAAGTCCGTACAAGACATGATGGACTATGTCACCAAAAGTGTCAGGAGGCAGTAAACCGATTTATCCCTGCCCGACAGGAAAAAACCGAGAAGCAAAACAAGAATCCGTGGTGTAATAGGGAATGTATGAAAGGAAAGGAGCTGAACAAAAGGGCGTGGAGGAACTTCCGAAATAACAGAACACCAGAAAGTATAGAGAGATACCAGAGAACCAGGAACGAGTATGTTAGTGTGAGAAGAGTAGCTGAGAAAAGGTATGAAAATGATATAGCTAATAAAGTCAAAACCGAACCAAAGCTACTACACAGTCAAATCAAGAGGAAAACAACAGTGAAGGAACAGGTGATGAAACTTAGAACGTGTGAGGACAGGTACACAGTGAATGACAAAGAGGTGTGTGAAGAACTCAACAAGAGGTTCCAGGAAGTCTTTACAATAGAACAAGGAGAGGTCACGACGCTCGGAGAGGTGGCAGCTAAACAGGCGACCTTGGGAAGGTTCGAAATTACAAGAGATGAGGTCAAGAGGCACCTATTGGAGCTGGACATGAGAAAGGCTGTTGGGCCGGACGGAATTCACCATGGGTATTGAAAGAGTGTGCAGGAGCACTTTGTTTGCCACTCTCCATACTGTATAATAGGTCACTGGAAACGGGAGACCTGCCAGAAATATGGATGATGGCGAATGTGGTTCCAATATACAAAAAGGGTGACAGACAAGAGGCACTGAACTACAGGCCAGTGTCCTTAACTTGTACACCATGCAAGGTGATGGAGAAGATCGTGAGAAAAAACCTAGTAACTCATCTGGAGAGAAGGGACTTCGTGACAACCCATCAACATAGGTTCAGGGAGGGTAAATCTTACCTTACAGGCTTAATAGAATTTTACGATCAGGTGACAAAAATTAAGCAAGAAATAGAAGGATGGTCGGACTGCATTTTTTTGGACTGTCGGAAATCCTTTGACACAGTATCACATAAAAGGCTGATGCATAAGCTGGAGAAACAGTCAGGAGTAACTGGTAGGGCGCTCCAGTGGATAAGGGAGTACTTAAGCAAAAGGAAGCAGAGAGTTACAGTGAAGGGTGACCCCCTCAGACTGGCGTGAAGTCACCAGTGGAGTCCAACAGGACTCTGTACTCGGTCCTATCTTGTTTCTGATATACGGAAATGATCTCACGGAGGGTATAGACTCATTCCTCTCAATGTTTGCTGACGACGCCAAAATTATGAGAAGGATTAAGACAGAAGAGGACAGCTTGAGGCTTTAAGAAGACCTGGACAAGCTGCAGGAATGGTCGAACAAATGGTTTTTAGAGTTTAACCCAAGCAAATGTAATGCAATGAAGATAGGTGTAGGGAGCAGGAGACCAGATACAAGGTATCGTTTGGGAGCTGAAATACTTCAAAAGTCAGAGAGAGTCAAAGACCTAGGGGTTGATGTGATGCCAAACCTGTCCCCTGAAGCTCATATCAAGAGGAAAACATCAGCGGCATATGTCAGGTTGGGTAACATACGATCGGCCTTTAGAAACTCGTGTAAGGAATCTTTCAGAACATTATATACCACATATGTCAGACCAATCCTGGAGTATGCGGCTCCAGCATGGAGTCCCTATCTAGTCAAGCATAAGACTAAACTGGAAAAGTTTCAAAGGTTTGCCACCAAACTAATACCCGAACTGAAGGGTATGAGCTACGAGGAGAGACTACGGGAATTAAACCTCACGTCACTGGGAGACAGAAGAGTTAGAGGGGACATGATCACCATATTCAAGATTCTCAGAAGAATTGATAGGGTAGATAAAGACAGACTATTTAACACAAGTGGCACACGCACAAGGGGACACAGTTGGAAAATGAGTGCCGAAATGAGCCATAGAGACGATAGAAAGAATTTTTTCAGTGTCAGAGTAGTAGACAAATGGAATGCATTAGGAAGTGATGTGGTGGAGGCTGACTCCATACACAGTTTCAAGTGTAGACATGATAGAGCTCAGTAGGTTCAGGAACCTGTACATTAGTTGATTGACGGTTGAGAGGCGGGACCAAAGAACCATAGCTCAACGTCCGCAAGCACAACTAGGTGAGTACAGCTAGGTAAGTACATACATACACACATACACACATGGGGGCTGCTGGCTGAGTGGACAGCGCTCTATACTCGTGGACCTATTGATTGGGGTTCGATCCCCGGTCCCTAGGTCCACGCGCCGACGGAAAACAAAAAATGGGCAGTTTCCTTCACTCTGATGGTCCAGTTCACCTAGCAGTAAATAGGTACCTGAGAGTTAGACAGCTGCTACGGACTGCTTCCTCTGTGTGTGTGTGTGTGTGTGTGTGTGTGTGTGTGTGTGTGTGTGTGTGTGTGTGTGTGTGTGTGTGTGTGTGTGTGTGTGTGTGTGTGTACTCACCTATCACCTATACTCACCTATACGTACTCACCTATATATGTGTGTGTGTGTGTGTGTGTGTGTGTGTGTGTGTGTGTGTGTGTGTGTGTGTGTGTGTGTGTGTGTGTGTGTGTGTGTGTGTGTGTGTGTGTGTGTGTGTATGTACTCACCTATTTGTACTCACCTATTTGTGCTTGCGGGGGTTGAGCTTTGGCTCTTTCGTCTCGCCTCTCAACTGTCAATCAACTGGTGTACAGATTCCTGAGCCTACTGGGCTCTATCATATCTACATTTCAAACTGTGTATGGAGTCAGCCTCCACCACATCACTGCCTAATGCATTCCATCCGTTAACTACTCTGACACTGAAAAAGTTTTTTCCCATATCCCTGTGGCTCATTTGGGTACTCAGTTTCCACCTGTGTCCCCTTGTTTGCGTACCTCCAGTATTTAACAGTTTATCCTTGTCTACCCTGTCAATTCCCCTAAGGATTTTGAAGGTAGTGATCATGTCTCCCCTTACTCTTCTGTCTTCCTGTATCGTATGGTGCATTTCCCGCAGCCTTTCCGCGTAACTCATGCCTCTTAGTTCTGGGACTAGTCTAGTGGCATATCTTTGGACTTTTTCCAGCTTCGTCTTGTGCTTGACAAGGTACGGGCTCCATGCTGGAGCCGCATACTCCAGGAATGGTCTTACATATGTGGTGTACAAGATTCTGAATGATTCCTTACACAGGTTCCTGAATGCTGTTCTGATGTTAGTCAGCCTCGCATATGCCGCAGACGTTATTATTTTTATGTGGGTCTCTGGAGACAGGTTTGGTATGATATCAACTCCTAGATCTTTCTGTCTGCTCGTTTCATTACGTACTTCATCTCCTATTCTGTATCCTTTGTCTGGCCTCCTGTTCCCACCGCCTAGTTTCATTACTTTGCATTTACTCGGGCTGAACTTTAGCAGCCATTTGTTGGACCATTCGTTCAGTCTGTCTTGGTCATCTTGTAGCCTCCTACTATCATCCTCTGTTTGAATCCTCCTCATAATTTTTGCATCAGCAAACAGTGAGAGAAACGAGTCTATATTCTCTGGGAGATCATTTACATATATCAGAAACAGTATAGGTCCAAGGACTGAACCCTGCGGGACTCCACTGGTGACGTCTCGCCAATCTGAGACCTCACCCCCTCACAGTGACTCGCTGTCTTCAGTTGCTTAGGTATTCCCTTATCCAATGGAGTACCTTCCCTTTCACTCCTGCCTGCAACCCCAGCCTTTGCATTAGCCTCTTGTGTGGTACTGTGTCAATGGCATTCTGGCAATCCAAAAATATGCAGTCTGCCCACCCCTCTCTTTCTT